>CM039122.1:63594639-63606839 GCA_022036555.1 Microstegium vimineum
TACTTGTTGGATCCCGTCGTGGATGTTAATTACCTTGTTATCGATCATACATCCAGGTCGATACTTGAGTAATCTTATGGATAACTTAAATAATTTCAATTCTTTTTATAAATGCTCATTTATGCAAAATACTTGATTCTTGCAAACCACACCTTGATTCCTATGACTTGCATACTGCTTTGTCCACCAAATACTTTTCTTTGTCGGATAAGTCTTGTGGAGTACTCCCGTACTCAGGGTTTGTTAACCCCTGTTGCAGATGAGGATAGCAACCCGGTGTGTGTGGCTTCTTGCTGCATGACCGTGGTCAGTGTAGATGAAGATGAAGAATAACTTGTCTTTGCTTGACTCTTGGGCAAGAGTAACTCGGTTACCTGTTCTTTTGCTATCAGCAGCTTGATGTATCTTTATCGTGTGACACTAAGTTATGTTTCAAAACTTATGGTTTGTAATATGACTTTAAATTTCCGCTACTTTGATGTAATATAAAAATTTCGTATTACTTCTGTCATGATTGTGATAAGGTTGATCCTGTTCGGAAAGAGGTGGATGACCCGCTGCAAAGTGGCGACACCTGATGGGCTAATTAAGATTTGGATCATCTGTTGGAGATTAAGTTGGTTAATCCTGACAAGTGGGCCCTATCTTAAGAGGTTCTGTCACAAAGGGCACATAATAAGTTTGCCAGAGGTGGAAGGGCATAAAACTAGTTTTGTTTTCACCTTTGGGGTTCCTGATGTAAGTTTACCAAATATTTGCCAAACAATTATACCAAACTGTTGGAGAAAGTCTATTTTTTGACTTATTATATATTTAAGTAAGTTGTCAAAACGTGATATTTACCAAATAATTTTTGATAAACTGTTGGAGATGCTCTAAATCTAAGAGTCATTTACAGAGTCTGTTGAACATGGTTTTCCTTTAATAATAATCAAATTTAACTTTAGAAAATAATTTGGCTAGTCTCTTAGAGATGCTCTAACATACTATTGTACAGGTCGGATCCGTGCAGAGGTAACCGGAGCCCAATGTCATCTATATGACTATATCCATTGTAGACTAAAAATGTGTTGATAAAACGTGCAAATCTATGTTAAAGATAATAGCACAAACCTTCTGGAACATTGCACACAACTCGTGATGTTTGGCATTTTGTATGAAGCCACTAGATGTGTAAGTGAAATGTCTTAATGTGGGGTTTGGTGATAACCATATAATTAAAGGACTAACGAGATTTATCGAGTTGATAAACAGGTGAGAAAGCAATGAGAATGTTAAATAGAATGGTGGAGTCTTCCGTCACAAAAGAGTGTGGTGTTGAATTGAAGGTTTAAATTAATTTTATAGGTTTTTTCGCCGACCACCACTAGCTCCACCGACCTTATGCATGAAGCACACAATTGAGTAATCTTGGCCCTTGATGCAATGGAGGTTTTATCCAATGGTTATGAAAATGTGCCACATGAATTCATGGGCCCACACAAACAATATATATACCCCTAGTCCCTCACTCTCAAGTCATTACATAAAAAAAAGAAGGAACTGTGATAGTAGTATGTAAATAGGGATTGATTGCACTTAGAGTACCATAATACTAGCTTCAATGAGAATGTTAAATAGAATGGTGGAGTCTTCCGATACAAAAGATTGTGGTGTTAAACTTGGTGGTTTAAATTTATTTTAGAGGTGTTTTGGGCGACCACCTCTAGCTCCATCGACCTCATGCATGTTCACATGATTGAGTAATCTTGACCCTTGATATAATAGAGCTTTTATCCAATGGTTATGAAAATGTGCCACATGAATTAATGGTCCCACACAAACACTATATATATAGCCCTAGTTTCTCACTCTCAAGTCATGACATAAAGAAAGAAGGAATTCTGGTAGTAGTATGTAAATAGGGTATGCAACAACCCCTCATTCACTGACAAAGAAACTAGCTTCTCCCAGTCTTGAGAACCATCTGGTTCTTTTCATGACAATCAAGCACATCTTATCTAGTCCAAGGTTCTCAAAGTCTAACCGTATTGCTTTCAAAATAAATATATCTAGTGTCGTCCAACAGAAAGCAATAAGACATTAAAATAAATGTTCCACATAAATAAAGGGATAACTGACGATATTAGATTTGCATATCTCCCAAAGCGGACCACATATTGATTGACAAATTAAATCTTAAAGATTTTTGACACAACGAAGAGTACAACCAAACCCATGTATAAGCAATTCGGTTTGATAAGCAAGTAGTCGCAGAATTTTCTAACAAACACCAATGTGATGGGCTCTCTGTCCTTCCATACAGTTTATCATTCTCACGACTATAGTTTTCCCAATACTGCTTATCATTTGGGAGGGTAGCGTGTGGAGATCTGTTCATGATAACTATGTTGTAGTCGTTGTCATCATCATCAATGTGTGTTGTTTTATCAATTTCATCACCTACAAAAGAATGTACAACAATGTAATGTAATTTCATTGAATCACATAAGGTAATGAAACAAATATTACCATCCTCCCACTTGCTAATGTAGTTGTTCCAATCAGGAATTCGTGCTGTAGGTTTATACTGGTTGACGAAAGTCTGGAAGTGGTCAAATGTCTGCTTTGAAACAATGGGTAGAAAAATGGTATAATCATAGCCAACTCCACACACAACAGACAAGTCTGCAAGGCGTATATCACAACTATGCTTGTCCGAGAACTTGACTTGAATCATCTTTGTCGACATCCCTCCCTAAAATGAAATGAAATAAAACAACAGATCAATCGATCACATAATTAAAAGGTCTGAAGTCTAAATGTACGACCAACGTTGATTTCTAAGTGGCATGCCTTGCAGGAGCTCACATCTATAGCAGAACACTAACGGGGCGGACTTCTACCAATTTACCCTCGACCGCGAGCATGAGGTTAATGTCGCCGTTGGGCTTGTGTCCAGACATTACCACAATGGTGCCCAAGACTATTGTGTCCAGACATTACCACAATGGTACCCAAGACTATCGTGGCTCCGTGAGGTCTCTTGTTAGATGATTATGATTGTTGTAGTTGATGTCAAGTCTGCATCATATTGAATGTGTTGTCGCTGATGTAATCCTCTAGAGATGCTAGAGAAGACTTCTGGTAACCATTTGTTGATTATCTTTTCTATAAAGGAACACTTCAAACAACGCTTGGTACAACATATAATACATTCCTCGCTGAGACGTCCCAGAATATAGTGGATACATACATAACCTTTCAACTTTTATATATAAAAAAAAGTTTTGGCAAACATAGATAATTTACATGTTGTAGCCTAACCAACTGGGCATGACATTGAGTTTGACATTATTCGGATATATCATTGAAATTAGAAATGAAACAGTCCCCAATGAACAATTCTTGTATGCAGGCGAGGAAATATCATTCTTTATGCTACCACAAGAAAAAAAGTTGTGGGAGAAGCGAAAAATAATATGGACAAGAACACAAACCATGGAGATGACCTTTTAGCAACCCAATGGCATAAACTCATAAACAAGAAGACGTTTGTCACCATTAGCATAGTAGCCAATTAGATTGAGCAGGTTAGTGTAATGTAGATTGAGCATCTCCAAGAGTTTGCTATATTTCACTTGGCAAATCTCTTGCCAACTCCTAAAGCAATATGTCAAGTAAAAAAAGTCTCTCTCCAATAGTTTGTTATTTTGGACTTGACAAAATAAAAAAAGAAAGCACACAAAACTTTTTTTTTCTGAGAGAAAAGGCGGTTGCGGGTGAAGAGGAGATACCAAGTTGCCTCAGGTTTGCATATTTACTAAGTGAGGGAGAAATATATCAAGTTACTATTGATGCTAAGTTATTTTGTCAAACTGTTTGAGACTAATTTTCTTGTTTTACCAATAATAAATGGATGTCAAGTTGAGATAGCAAAACTGTTGGAAATGCTAATGGAGCCTGAAAACCTCAACTGAAAATTTCTTATTTCCTTGGAGACCATTACAATCAAGTTGCTTCACAACAACCCCCGAAGTAAAACTCGGCCCAAGACTAATCCATGGCATAATTAGAATTGTTATTTCGTTATGTTAGCACTGCCGACCAACATTTTACTTAATGTTTCAACTCAGAAGCCAGATTTGAGAGGATTTAGCTTTACAGACAAAATGGCATAGCATCAAAATGGTTTACATTTCGCTCTAAGACCCAAACACACATCCCCTGCAACTCTTGATAGTCCATTGCGCTTTTAAGGATATGTTTGGTTGTATAAATAGACTCATAAAAATGGGGGTTTTCGTAGTACTCCCTCCGTTTCAAATTATAAGACATTCCAAAAATCTTGAAAAGTTAAAGTCAAGTTTGACTAAACTTATATGACAATATAATAACATTTATAATATTAACTAAGTATCATTAAATTCTTTATCAATTATAATTTCATAGTATGTTTAAGGTCATAAATCTTTAAACATTTCTCTATAATTATTGGTCAAACTTGAGATACTTTGACTTTCCAAGATTTTTAGAATGTCTTATAATTTGGGACGGAGGGATTTCCAAGATTTTTAGAATGTCTTATAATTTGAGAATATGTTCCTTTCCCACACAGCAGCAAAATGGGGATTAGAAAGGCTCCTGAATATGCTATTAGCGTCTGTCGGTCAGGGGTCTTGGGACGAGGAATAAACTCTCTTTGGGTACAAGTGCATAATGTTATCTCTTCACTGTGGGCCGGATCACTCTTCCAGAAGAAAATTAAACACATCTCTTGTGTTATTCTGCAGCAGATGCTTAGGATCAGTAGGTTAGTACAACACCTACAGCTGAGTTCCAGCACCATCAATCAAGTCACCATCGACTGGGATACATCTTCAACAGCAATACAACATTCATGTACTAGATGTGAGCTCTAGGCCTCATTATTCATTAGTACCAAAGCCTATAAGTATCATAGTAATACAGCATTCATGTACTAATAATATTAGGGGTATGGCACAAAAACAAAATCTTAAACTCTATGCCCCCAGACACTACACCACTCCTCTATAGCTGGGGTACTCAAGGGAAGAAAAAGAAAAGACAAAAGCCAAGTCAGCAAGGATCAGACCCAAAAATACTGCAGGGACGAGCAAGACCCCTGCTTATTGGCCCCTATTATCTCCCCTCCAACAAAGGAGAAAAGAATACAGCTTCAGTGGATCTGTAAAGCATACATGAGTGTCAATCCCGTAGAGCCCCTTAAGTCACATGCATAGAGATCCATCTGCAGGAGAAAGTAGAGAGCCAAATTACTTTTAACAATTCTTCAAGCAAAACCTGCACATGATCAAGGTTCTGTATTCTTTGCAAACAAATCAAGCAGCGTGGTTGAGTTTTATATAAATCAATCTCTAAGTGCAAAGATAATTGGATCCAGGTGCCAAATTACTTCAAAGCTCAAAGCCACATTAGTGCCAAGAATAAATGCATGTTAATAAAATAGCACAAGTAACACCTTACAAACCCAATCCAACAGCATATACCTTTTGTATGTTCGACTCTCCAAGCCTCAAGCTTTGTACTCATGGATATGCATCCACTTGGTTGAAGACCATTTATTTCCTTTAATCACAGGACAACCCCCTGCAAGAACAACGGGATATAAATAAAACTGTATATAACACATAAAAAGCTGGAGGATCAATATCTTTTCACAGGGAAAATGGAACAAGGCTACAAGGGCATCATAAATGAAAAGGTGGAACATCTTCAGATGTTTCCACATCATTGAAGAAAAAATAAGTAACAAAGTTAAAAAGACAGGTATTGAACTAACCATGCAAACTTAATAGGTCCAGAGAGGCATCTGGTTTCATGCTCCAGAAAAGAAGTGCATCTCCCATCTTTGGTTTGACAGAAAGGCCTCTTTTGGCACACTCTGAAAGCTCATTGTACCATGGTAAAGAACTGGCGTTCACATTTGCATCAGGGAAAATAGTCTCGCCCCCTTCTTCAACATCTGATCTGTACCCATTGACAATAATTCATAAGAAAATACTACAGGCTCAATTAACACTGCAAAAAATGTAACAAGAAAATAAATGCATAAATGTGTACTTACAGATACATCAGAAGAGTAGCCATCCTCTGACCACCATTCTTGGTATTAAACTCATCAAGAAAATAATCATAGTGAGGCTCATACTTCTGCCCGACTTCATAATGCAGCACTTGGAGTCCCTCTCCATGATCTGTAAGGCAGTATGAATTAATATGATTAACAACATAATACATTGTTTAAATGATCAAAGGAAAAAGACTGAACGAGTTAGGAGATATATAGCTAGACTGCATTTCACGATGGTAACATGCTGAAAAACTCAGTTTTGTGAATTAATATGATTCAACAGCATAATACATCCCTTTAAATGATCAAAAGAAAAAGAGAGAACGAGTTGAGAGATACATAGCTAGACTGCATTTCATGATGGTAACATGCTGAAAAAAAACTCAGTTTCGTGTCATTGGGTGTATTGTTGTTCCTAACAAACAACTAAGAAGGCACATATAACCATCAAATTGTGCTACGTGCTATATGGGTGACAGTTCTAAGTACACTTCAGTTTTAATTTAGCATTTTTTAAGATCACGCTAAGCACAGAACTTGCTCATGAAGAATATAGCTGTACACTAGATTTCATAAAAATCACACACCTGCAGGTATGAAGGTATAGTCTGCTATCCTCTTTTCAATTGCTCGAATAACCTTGTCCCTTCCTCTTTGAAGAAACATGCCTGAACTTGTCCGGACCCTGCTGTCCTTGCTTTTACCAGTAGTGCTGTCGACAACTGTTGATTTTACCATGTGAGGCTGGGCCAGTCCAATTAGGTACTCACACTCTTCCTTAGACTAAGGAAAATAACAAAGTATCAGAAACCAGCGTAGTCAAGTTATTAAAAGTTCCCGTGTTGTGGGGGTGGGGAGGAAGTTAATAAAAGTGACTATATAGATAGTACAATAAGCATAACTATGAACAATTGAACACATACATAACATCTGAGACCATTTTCCTAAGTATAGACGGTAGATATGGAATTGCATAACCAACCAGGTCAACCTAAACACGGTATTTATTAAGTCAGGTGTACATGCATTTCAATAACGGTGGTGCATTCTTCCATCCTTAGGCAATTTAGTCCCTATCTAAAACCACCAGCTACATATACGCCACAGGCAACAAATATGAGCACCATTATTCTATTCCCAGATCCAATTGTACTACCACACAGCTCACGATTCTACCCATCCCGGTCAATTCACGAGAATTAGATGACGCGAAGAACTTTACACAGAAGATGGGGAAGCAAGCACAGACAGAGAGAGACCGCGGTGGTGGAATTGGCATTGGCATTGCATTGCTTACCAGGAAGTTGTGGTAGACGAAAGCCCTGGGCTCCCACGAGATGATCTCGGTCCATTGCGCGCCGCGCTCTCCCATCCCCTCCCTGCTCGCAGCGACGATCAGGATCAGCAGCGGATGGAGCCAAATCTGAAGGAGAATGCGGAAGGAAATGCGGGGGGCGAAACGAAACACGCAGACGGAGGAGGTGGGGAAGGATCACATCAGTCGTGACTCACCCCAGGTCGCGGCGGGCGCGGGGTCGCTCGGGTCGGGCGTCGGCGGACTCGGTCTCCCCTCCGGCTGCGCCGTCGCCGGCGCCGGTAGTGGCGGCGTTGGGCGCGGACACGGGGAGCGAGAAGACGCCGAAGGCGATGAGCGCGAGGAGGGCGGCGGAGACGAGGAGCAGGGCCGTGAGCGCGATGGCGTACGGCGAGGCGCGGCCGCCGCGGGTCGGGAAGACGCGCGGCGGGCGGATCCCCCGCATGAGCGGCCGCGACGGCGCCATGGGACCGGGCGGATCTCCCGCGCGAGAGGTCAGGTGGGGTCGGGGAGGGAGGGAACGGACGGACGGACGGGCTGGGCGGCGTCTTCGCGGACGGGTCGCTTTCTGGCCCCTCCTCCGCGCCCCTGGTTCCAGTGGCTTCCTTGGTTTTCTTCGCGGGGCGGTGCAGTGCAGTGCGGTCTCGTCTTGGTCGTCCGTGCCCGTGTGCGCAGGAAATGAGAAATGGATGGAATTCGAGACGAGCCGAGCCGAGCCGCGGGTTTGTCTCCGTGCTTTGCCTTTGCCAAATGCCAAAAACGGGGGCGCCACCGCCCACGGCCTCCGTATCGGCTGCTGCTCTATCTGCGCCCACACTCACAGCTGTGCCGCCGTTGTCATGCCATTTAAGACCAAGGTCTGCGTTTGGTACGAATGCATTACAAATAATTTATTAATTTATTCTATAGTCCCTTTGGTTTATAAAATAATTATACTATACCAATTTATGATATTATAGTAACTTTTTACTATATGTTTTACTATAACATTATACTAGTAAATATTCCCATGTCTTATCATAACATAACTATCGTACTGTAGATTATTATATAAAATTATCATAAATGAAGGTAGCTATATAATAATAATAATAACTTATTTTGTAGCTGACTATTAAATATATTCTCTCATTGCTCATTGCTAGAAGGTGAGCCAAAAAAAATGAAGGAGATGATTCACATACACAACCAGGATTTTGTGGATTTGAGCACTGCAAAATAAACATTTATGGATTGTTTGACACCATTTCTTGGTTTCAAGGATTGAATCCGGAATGTTTCTATGTGCCAAACACTTTCTAAGTCTAACCGTTTTGTCTTATAACCAATTAGCCCAACAACTAGTTGAAGCTAAAAAAAAATAGTACTATATTTAGATACAGGAGAGCTAATTTTAACTAATTTGTAGGTAGGTGCCAATTAGTCCATGTATCCAAATAGGATCTAAGGCTCTATAATACAAATAATTAATGGTATGAAGAAGGAGATCAGCTGCATTTGCTTTGGAGAAAAAACGATGATGAGATGGAATATGTCGATGTCGATTAAATGATAAAAATAAATAATAATAAAATGGGTGGGGGTTCAGCTGGCAGCTGCATTGCGTTGGGCTTGGCCCAGCCCAAGACAAAAACTCTGTCTGTCCCTCGGCCCTCGTCTTCTTTCTTCCAGCTCCACAGTGCGGGCACCGGGCAGACTGTTATTTTATTTTATTTTATTTTAGATTCATCTGTGTTGAAAACAAAACGTGGATCTGAATCAATGGTGCAAGAGGGAGAGCTGCCCCTGCCCCGCCTCCTTCTCCACCCATCCACATCCCCTCAAGCTCATCATCAATGGTGATCTGAATCAACCAAGCCATCTGGAAGCTTCCAAGTCCCATCCCATGGAGCGGATCCTCAAGTCCGCTAGGGAGTCGGGCTCCCTCAACCTCTCCAATCGCTCCCTCAGGTCCGAATCTCGTATCTTTCTACAGCGTCCTCCCTCGTTCAGACTTCACCTAGATCCCATCCCATCCAATCGGACGGACCGTCTCCACCTCTCGCGCTCGCCAATGCCGCCTAGCTAGCTTCTCTGCCTCTGGTCTTCTGGGTTCTGCTGCTTCTGCTCGGGGGATCGCGCGCTGACATTACATTTCGGCCTTCTTCGTGTGTGTGTGTGTGTGTGTGTGTGTGTGTGTGTGTGTGTGTGTGTGTGCGTATATCAAATCAGTGCTCTATGTATCTCTGTCCAGCTTGACTCAACTGTAAGCTCCAGTTTGATGACAGCTAGCACTATTTCATGCCATTGCCATGCTTTGAGGGTAAAATTTGAGGGATCGCTTCCCAAAAATTGTTTACAGCTCCATACTTGCAACCGCAGCCGACAGAACATCATGGAAAACATTGGTAGCCACCACACTTATTATGATTTCTTTCATCTCCTCAGCAAATATCCAGACATTCATCTCCTCAATCAGAGCTAGCACTGCTTCTTCCCTCCTTTTACCCTTGCTCACATAGTCACATTCTCAACTATGGAGCTTGTTGCTAAATACTTGTCTTACCTAAAAACATACACATTCCATCCTTCACTTCTGTCGTTATAGCTAGTTAGTTACGCCGTGCGTCTCTCACAGTAGTACTTCTGCCTGCTCCTTTTCCACCTTGCCCTGCAGGGAGATACCCAAGGAGGTGTACAACAACTTGGACACGGGCAACCAGGATGAGAAATGGTGGGAGGTAACATGCTCATTACCCTACCTACCATAAGCGCTGATATACACGCCTACAAGTGATGATAATCAAGTAATCAGATGATGTGTGCAATTTTCAGGGAGTGGACCTCCAAAAGCTCATTCTGGCTCACAATAACCTTGAGGTGTTAAGAGAAGACCTTCGAAACCTGTCTTCGCTTGTTGTTTTGAATTTAAGTCACAACAAGATATCTTCCCTTCCAGCAGCTATTGGATAGTATGCACCTTGTATTTGTTGACGAATTCCATTCATAGATATGCACCAGTAATTTAATGCCGCCATGTTTTTTTTTGGTAATCCTCTTTCTCGCAGTCTCCCATTGCTAAAATCACTGGACATAGCTTTCAATCAAATAAACACTCTGCCGGAAGAGATTGGCTTGGCTACTGCTTTAGTCAAGTAAGCCTATATGTACCTTTTCTGTAGTTCAATTAATTTACTCTCATTTTATACGGCATTGTTACACAGTTTCACGTTCAAGTTTAGATCTCCATAGTCCACATGCCTTTTTTTTATCGCTCCACCTTGTTTGTGTTTCACAAAGTGTACAGCAGCTGTTGATTAACACATCATGTGAAGAGTAGAAGCAATGTGTGATGCTTATGTCATGTTTTTGCAGGGTTGATTTCTCAAACAATTGCCTTACTGAGATTCCACCTAGCCTTGCCAAATGCCCAGACTTGTCCGAACTCAAGGTAAGTTCTTTGGATGTATTCTTACTTTTTCACATATATTTATCTGGTTTCTTGGTCTTGCACTTGATGGCTTTCCAATTTATCACTTCCTTATTTACTTTGTAGTTTAGACACACACAAAATAATGTATGCATTGTGTACAGGCATCAAACAACAACATATCCAGAATACCAGATGTACTTGGTGGCTGTTGCAAGTTAAGTAAATTGGATCTAGAGGTAAGAACTAATAGAATGCTAAATCTATTACTTTGTTATTCCAGTTGCCTGTTAAAACTCAAGTGCCACAACTTATCAGGGTAACAAACTTGTGACGCTTTCTGAAAACATGTTTGTATCATGGACAACGCTCACAGAGTTGAATCTCGGTATGAAAAGTAGCACAAGATCTGTTGAATTTATGTGATTCATTTGAGTTTTGCTTGCATTTAACTAACTTTTAGCTTGTTTCAGCGAAAAATCTGCTTACAGCTATCCCAGGTAGCATCGGAGCACTTTCAAAACTAATTCGCCTGGACATGCATCAGAATAGTGAGTTTATCTACCATGTTGTCACGTGCATGCTCTGCATTTTTACTCTTTCACTATCATTGATGAATTTCTACATTTCTGTGTCAGAAATAACATCAATTCCTCCTTCCATAAAGGGTTGCTCTTCTCTAGCCGAGTTTTATATGGGGTTTGTTCTCTACTCACAACTCAGGACATATTCATATTTTTTTCTGTGCATTTATTTTTCTGTGATGTAAATTCATTTTTTCTGTTTTGTGTTCCAGAAATAACTTATTGTCTTCAATACCAGCTGATATTGGCACGTTATCAAAATTAGGCATACTTGATCTCCATTCTAATCAGGTACCCATCTTTTCCATGGCCAAACTGTCAATTTTATATTCTCATCATTTCCCTAGACCCTTACACATTTATCCTGCATCATTTAAACAAAAAAGTAGACACTGTCGAGAAAAGCTGCTAGTTCCTTGGCTGGGAATATCTAGCATTATTTTTGGAATTGCAGCAGCGAATAGTGTGCGATAGTTGCTTGGGCCTTTTCATACATGATAAATTAATCCTCTCAACTGTTTTAGTAGTTTATTTTTGTGTGTGTGGGGTGGGGGGGGGGGGGGGGAGGGGGGAGAGAATATCCTTTGAGATATTTTTAGTTAGGACGCATACATGATACATTTTCAAATGGATTGGTAGAGCACAATCATTCAGGATAACTTTAGTTATATTGTTGCTTCCTGCCACTTGATGATGGCTTTCACAACAAATTTATCTGTTAAAACTTTGGATGACTTCAAACTATTGAGTTATTTGCCAATAGCGCCATATTTATGACAATAACAATGTAGCCTTTTA
>CM039122.1:63606939-63816075 GCA_022036555.1 Microstegium vimineum
TTTTTCTATGTTAAATTTATGATTTATCTATACCTTGTTTATACATGGTCGAATGAATATGAAAATTTTACTATAGTTCAAACATTTAATAATTATCTCACCATAAAAAAATTATCATAATTGGACCATAGAAGCTGGAGCTATGAATTATTTAATTAACTACTACCAAAATTGGATTTTTTTTATTAATCTAAGGCTACATCAAAATTTGTACTAAGATATACTTCCCTTCATTCCAAATGGTAAGTCATTCCAAAAATCTTGGAGAGTCAAAGCATTTTAAATTTGACCGAAGATTATAGAGAGGAACATAAAGATTTATGACATCAAATAGGTATAGTATGAAAATATAACTAATAAAGAATCTAATGATACTTAGTTGGTATCAAATATGTTATTATCATATTATATAAATTTGGTCAAACTTTATAAACTTTGACTTTCCAAGATTCTTAGAATGACTTACAATTTGGGATAAAGGGAGTACCATATTATATGTTTACTGTATAGTTCTACTCATGTGGAGTGCAACAAAATAAGATTTTCCATTTAATAATTTTCATGTGATTTACTATGATTTTTTGAAAGATTCGGCGAGAAATAAATAAAAAGAAAAAAAAAGAAAACCACGGACATCGTAGAAAAATCATCGTTAATGTAGCAAAACCATCGTCTAAAACCGCCTAATTATATAATTTGATTATTGTTTGGGTGTTCATGTATTATATATTTAAGTGTATTTAAACTAAATTACACTTCAATCTCTTTCAATCAATCCATATGGTTTAAAAGAGATACACGTGTAATCAAACATTGCCTAAATAAAATATTTCTTCTCTCAAACCTAAATATCTCTCCCACCTAGGATCAGTTGGTGACAAACGCTTTTAGGTGAAGTAGAGCCAGATAACTAAAGTGTGTCAGAATACAGAAAAACAAGCATCACTTCTCATAGTTGTAGTGTGTAACAAAATTGGCACCGGTGCTATCTTCTGACATGTGCTATTGGTTTACATCTCACGTTAATATGTACTCCCTCCGTCCCAAAAAAATAGTCGTTATGGAAAATGTGCTAGTCAAATTTTTTTAACTTTGACTAAGTTTGTAGAAAATGTGTGTATCATTTATATCTCTAAATAAATTTATTATTAAAGTGTATTCAAAAATCTATCTAATAATACTAATTACATATCGTAAATATTAATATTTTGTTAAATATAGTTGGTCAAAGTTGAAGTTTGTTGACTTTTTAGGAAGCGAAAACGACTCTTTTTTTAGAACGGAGTGAGTACTCTCCTCACAAGACACAAAAAATAATAATTTTTAAAGTTTGAGGCAGTACAACCTCTACATGCTCCGCTCCAGAATCTTTGAAAGTTAGTATTGGTAGCTGTAGTGTAGAGAGTGATGCCAAATAGGGAGAGAGAAGGTTTAGGCAACACTTTAAGAGTACACTGCGGAGGGGTTTAGGCCAAGTTTGTCTCATAAGTCCTCTCGTATAATGTCACGTAATTTAAGACGACTTAACAGACCACGTATATAATGATTGATTCCTTAATTCTATGTGGCATTATATGAAATGGTGTAGGAGACCGCTAACGTATAACAACATAGAAAAAACCAGTGTCCAGTCCGGAATATAACCACCGTTAAATTAAAAAAAAAATATCCCCCATTGCGTCTCGTCTGCGCTGCGCGCCATAACTCGAGTCGATCCGCACCCTATTTCTTCTTGTCAAAAAAATCCCTAATTCCTTCCACCGCTCCCCCGGTCCTTACTTCTCCGCCGCCATCTTCCTCGACCCGACCGTAGCTTTCCTCTTGTTTGGTTGCGCCAGCAATGGCCGCCCCTGCTGCTGCTGCTGCTTGCATCCTGCTGGACCGCAGCGTTCCCTTCCGCAGCCATCCCCAAGAGACAGAGCCCTTCGATTTAGGAGAAAGAATATTAAAGGGCCTGGTCTCGGTCGGCGCCGCCACCGCCACCGCCACCGCGGAATTAGAATTCCCAAGCCGTGAATCGACGGAAGAAGCATCAATTGCCAGGTACCTGGTGGCCATGACGCCATATCTGGATGAGGTCGTCGAACCCCCGGAGGTAAGCTGCCTCACCATGCATCGACCACTCTCATCAGCTCCGATCCCAAACCACGGATGGTCCCTGCGCGATGGCGCTGTGGTCTCCGCCGCCGACAAGAACTTGGTCGTCCTCTAAGCCGGCCCAGCCCACTCGTTTAACCGGTCGTACTTGGTCTTGGACCTCGATCACACCGACGGCGACGCATCCTCCTCCTCGCTCTCCGCGATCCCCAGCATCCGCTTCGACTACTCTGACTGTTACAGGAGCGTCGGCTACGGGGCCGTCATCATGACATCACGCGGAGGTCAAGGTGGCGCCTTCGTCTTGGCCGACCTGCTCTTCGACCTCTCCAGCCGCAGGGGCCTGCTCTCTGCCTCTGGCAGTCCTCGTCATGCTCGTGGGTCTACAAGCAGGGCAAGCTCCCCGCCGAGGTGATCCACAAGTGGAGGATTCACATGTCCTTTCCTGTCCAAAGCAGGAACAGAAACCTCTTCTGCTGGGTCGATCTTCTCCACGGATTGATACTCTGGGATCTAGGACGACGCCATGATTCTGAGCTCGACTCCTCCTCCTCCTCGTCGGACTCGTTGGATGTGTCTTTTGTTCCGCTGCCCCATGGCATCAGCTCTGATTTACACCCCCGGTGGTCGTCGAACCCTCAAGGATTCCGCAACATGGCCTGCGTTGATGATGGCACCATCAAGTTCCTCAACATGGATGGTTACGTGGAGCGTGGCCCAATCTCGCTCGTTACATATGCCCTGGACCTTGATGATGTCCCATCATCATCTCCTCGCTGGATGCTAGACACCAAGCTGCTTCTCGAAGATCTCTGGGCAGACAAGACATTTATCTCCAAGAATCTGCCACGGATCACGCCATTGTTCCCTATCCTAAGCACGGTAGAACATGACGTCGTCTACCTTGTCATTCCGGGTGATATGGAATGTGTGGAAGACTGCCGGTTTAGGGGAGTGAATACTGCTTTCTGTTGACATGCGCAAAACCAGGCTCATCTCTGCCACCCAGCAAAAACAACCAGTAGCATTGTTTAGATGGCGCTACATCTTCGCCGCCAGTGTTTCCCACTCCAAATCCCATTGGGGCTCAAAGTATCACCAGGCGCAGGTACATACATACTACTAGTGTTTGGTGGAGAATTTGGTGTCACCAGTTACTTTTCACCTGTCATTAAGATTAGATGAATGTTCCTTACACGAATACAAACAAGTGTCTCTATTAAATTAAATAGATTCTGGATTCGGATCAGTAGGATCCTATCGTGTGTACCACGTACTGACAAGTATTTCGTAACACTGAATTGAAAGCTGTGACAAGTGCATGTGTGTTTGGGTAGGCTATCTTCATGAAATGCCTTGGATATGACCATGCATGATGCTGTTATTCCTATTAATCTTAGAAATACTCCACTGTTGAAATGCTCGTGGTAAAGAGTTGTTTATATTTTGACAATTATCTATTTCTGCTAGGGAGCAGTGGAAGCAATTGGGATGGGGACAAGTGCAAAAAGGATGAAGTTTGAATGACCTCTGCAACAGAATCATGTGAAGTTGAAGCCTTGGATGATCTATCTCTTCCTTGATGTCATATGCAAAGATATCAGTAATTGTCGTCGACGCCCTGTTTCTTCCAAAGTTGTTCCAACTTTTTTCTTCTTGAATGAAAGAGCCGTTTATATCTTGTTCTGCAACCTAACATTATTTTGTGAGAACACCCTTGACGTAGGTAACGAGTTGTTTATATTTTGACGGGGAGCAGTGGAAGCAATTTGATGGGGACAAGTGGAAAAGGATGAAGTTTGAATGACCTCCGCAACAGAATCATGTGAAGTTGAAGCCTTGGATGATCTATCTCTTCCTTGATGTCATATGCAATTAGCATCATTACATGGTGTTTCTTAGCAGCATGGCTGAATGTGTTCTGTTTTGAATAACTATATATATATGACCTGGTCAATAATATTATCGCAACCTATGATTGGATATTAGTAGCTGTGTTGAATGGCTAGTGGTATGTAATATTTACTGGTTGTGTGGCGCTTTGGATTCTTGTGCTTGTGGGGATTATCTATGAACCATGTACCGGTGGCCCTTTTGTATATCCTCCTGTTTTCTGTTTATATTAATTTTATTACTGTTCATTGATCCTCCCAAAGTTTGATGCATATTCTGTTTTTGTGTTATCCTTCCGCTCTATTTTATATTGATTAAAGACGATCACATATGTCTATTAATAATCTGATGGTAGATTGATTTTGAATGTGAAATAGTACTTCCTCGGTACCACAGAGAGAAGTCTAATATTTTAAAATTTGAGCAAATAAATATAAGAAAATATTAATATTTATAATGCGGATTGATTGGTATTATTGGCATAACAAACTTATTTGGAGATATATAAATATTGCTAATATTAAATCTAGTTAAATTTAAGAAAAAATTATCAATATGAACCCTATAACAATATTCTTTTTAGGACAGATGGAGTAATTCAGTACTTGAGGTGGCACAAACTGGTTGTCACATCTCTTAATATCTGGCCAGCCTGGGCAATCGATATGCTGGGAAGTACGTGCCAGCAGAGTTACAATGTTGTATGATCTGGAATTTTGGATTCTTCAGGTTGCCTATCGACAACTCGGGTATCCTACCCCAATTCTGATCAGTCATGCAATAAAATGTTTTTCGGCAACTATATCTTGTATTATTCCTTTCAATTTTCTGGTCTGAATTTTGTGGAAAAAAAATCTGGATCTTGTGTGAGAAGGGAACTTTGTGACCATTTGTGTGTGTTTGCATTATCCACGTGTTTTATTGGAACAACAATATGCCCTCTGTTCACTCTTTATATGAACAATAAGGTTCAACACAAGTACTTCAAACAGTCCAGAGAAAAGTTATCCACCGTTTGATCTGACATGGTCGGATCATTGCTGATTCGTCATTCATATATGATAGATCGTCACCGACTACAGCAGCCAGCAGAACTTGGACTGCTCCCATCTTTTCAGTTTATTTCAACACAGAACACTACTCAATCAGCCGGCTTTTCTACGAGCCGGAGAAGGTTTCACGTCACAATCATCTTTTGAAAAATATAACTCGAAAATTTTGAGCAGACTTCATGTGAAACACAAACTTTTCGTGTAACCAAAATAGATACACACAGGTTTTCGTATCTATAGCACAAGTCATGCAGAAGCACCGACTCCGTAAGCACGCTTTTCGGCGATCAACAAACTCGCAACAATTGCGTGGGACAAAACGGCAATACCTGTACTTTATTTTACAGGTGAACGTCTGTTTTCGCCATAAGCCAATCTCATTACCTCATACATGCTAGATATCAAACTCACCCAAAAAATAATGCATTCCCAGTTAAGACATTTGTACAGAAACAATTGCTTTGGGCTATGCCCACAAAAATGTAAACAAAAAATGAGTAAGACGTGAGGAAGAAGAGAACAAATTGTTGGTTTCGTATTCAAGCCTGGTTGTATACCGAGTACGACCCAGGCAAGCTCCCACGCTGGATGACCTTGTCATCCTGGGGCTACTCCAGATGCTGATGCGCTGCTGGAATGCAAGATGATTCCTGCTGGTCCAGGAAGTTCTGAGTGTATGCTTTTCTTGCTTTAGTAGCCTGGAGCTGGTAGCAGTTAAAAGGTGTGCCATAAATCCATGCTCCACATCTCTCTAATCATCCGGATCCATCTCTTCATCTTGCTCCGAAGATTTATTCGAGTCACTTCTGTCAGATTCCTGTGTGTCTGAGCTAGAGCCATCTTCAGGCAACTCATCCTCATAGTCCTCATTTTGAGGTTCATTATTCCTGGCAGACGCCGTTGCAAGGCTGTGTGTCATCCAATCAGGACACTCTTCCTCACCTCCAAATAGGAATCTGCCATTGCTGTCTTTCACCGGTTGAACAGCAGGCGACTTCGGTGTTCTGCAAGAGCACTCTGGCAAAGGGTGGGCGAGAAAAGATACAGGTCTTGACAACATAGCTGATGACACAACGCCTTCCACACTTGCACTCCTGTTGAGGTGCTCACGTGCAGCAATTGTCCAATTCCGCGGTGGATGATACCGATGATCATTAACATCTTCAAACAGCGCAGCAATTATCTTTCTGTTGATTCAAAAGGAAAGGAAATTATCATCACGCAAACTACATAGCAAGTGGATAGCTGTCAAAAGGTTATTATATACTAGTACTGGACAATCCAGTAACTTTGATGATCTTACAATTAGGCTATTGTGTCTGTCCCAAGTTCAACAGTTATCCACTTCCACCCTGAAGGCTACTTTACTACCACTAATGTCAGATACATTTTTTTCCTTTGCAGTTTAGCAAATATCAAATGCATTTTCAATGGCTGAAGATAAGAAAAACTGTTCTAAGATGTACAAAAAATATGTAACCATAAAAATAAAGCTCTGTACCTGTCAGGCCTGTAGGTTATACCGGAAGGTTTTTGGTATAACCGGTGCCCCATAACCAAACTTGAGTAGTCTGGCCAACCACTCCCATCATTGTGAAATCCAGGGAAGAAGGCATCAGCTTCAACAGAAACAAAATAATCAAGTGCATCCCAGAGCAACCGGTGTGCTTGCCTCCTGAACTCAATCAGTGAAGCATCCGGTTCTGTGTCATTCTCACCAATCCAACCATACCAGCCTTCCTTCTCATGCGCATAGAATGGCCTTGCAGGAGGTGGAGGCAGCGGTCTTGGACGAGGCCCTGCTCTCTTCCATTCTTCAATGAGTTGTTTTTCACTTTTGGGAGGTGGAGGCTGTGGCAAATCTGGGGTTAGAGGATCTTCTGGCCCAACTAAATCAAACAGCTCCCTCTGACTACATAATGAAGTGCGATCAACTAGGTTAGCAAACATAGCTCGTAGAGGAATAAGCATTCTTTGTCCACCAAAAGTCTCGGAACCAGCCAAGAATATTATTGTAGTTGGTGGGTAACCTAATGCTTGAAGTAGAAGTCCAACCTGGAAACACAGGATTGTTTACATCACAGCATTAGCAATCAAAATGAATCAGTAAGCTGGTATGGTAAATCAGGCATAATATTAAGCAGATTATATTGTGCAGCTCAATATGTGTCACAGGACCAAGGCATAGAAAGAAGAGATGGAGTCTTAACATGAAGTTCATATTCCGAATTGTTTCAAAGAAAAGTTCATAATCGGAAGGTAAAGGCATGGTAAAGGAAAATTATCATCTAGTTTTCTTTTGTTTGGTTGCTTATATTTTGTCAGCCTCAGATTTTTTTCTATGTGAATTATCTCGGTGCAAAGCAGTAATATAACACCAGCTTACCTATTATTAATAAATAAACATGCAGAAGTTGCATCCAGATTTAATGAGCAAACATACAAGACTGTTATAAGCAAGCTTACCTCTTCTGGCATGAGTGGACACAAACCAGCCATCTTCCTGGACAATGAATCAACTGTTAGCTGCTCCTTTACTGTTCCTCGTTTAATCATCTGATTCCTTCTATACTGAATAAGCTCTGTATGAATATCCTAGAGATGATAAAATTAACAACCAGTCAAATGAAAGTCAGTAGATAGTATTGGAACACAACAATTGTAAGCATACAAACCTGGAACAGTTCAGCGCAACCATGAAAAGCTAGAGTATCTCTAAGCAATCCTGAGTGATAGGCCACATAAGGACGGCCAGATGCTCGCAACCTATACAAATCATTCTGGAGTTATGATTTATAAGAACAGAAAGACACACTATAGGAAAAATAATTAATAATGAGTAAAGAAACCCTTCAGCAGTTCAGCTCCTATAACTAGCATACCCTGAAAGGGTAAGATTTCAACTTTACATAGTTTAAAACAACATTCTCAATCCAGAGAAAGCAACCGAAAACTTTCCAGTACATACAAGGAAACATTACAAATGATTAAAGTGCCATCTTTCTTCTTAGTGTGCACAAGGGAAGTCAACTTGAATTACGGACAAAGGCCAACATTATTTACTGAGGATCACAACTGAAATACTACCTCCATTCCAAATTGTAAGCTGCTCTGGCTTTTCTAAATACATACTCCCTCCATTTCAAATTATAAGTCATTCCAAGAACCTTGGAGAGTCAAAGTATCTCAAGTTTGACCAAAATTATAAAGATTTATGACCTCAAAATAGGTATACTATAAAAATATAGTTAATGAAGAATCTAATGATACTTATTTGACACCATAAATATTATTATATTATCATATAGGTCAAACTTGAGATGCTTTGACTCTCCAAGATTCTTGGAATGACTTATAGTAGCTTTTACTAGCTATGAATCTAGACATAATAGATATTTAGGTGTGTAACAGAAACCATGTATCTAGAAAAGCTAGAATGACTTACAATTTGGAACGAAGGAAGTACTAGTTTCTTTGCATAAATTGATGATGCATAGGGCATGGAGCATAATTGATAAATCTACAATTGATTAACGAACAAAAAAGAAAGGGCAAGTGGATTGATGGCAGAGGTGGGAAGCCTTACCTTCCTACTATTTGGCTCCCAAGAGCCTGAATTTGAGGGCGCAACCTTAGAGCATGGAAGGCTACCCTGCATCTAAGCTTCTGAAATTCCTCCAAGCTTGCAGGGAGAATTGACTGCAGAAAATCGTATGGAAAGGCTCTAACTTCACATTAACCAAAGAATGAAAAACAAAACAGAGTAAGCATGGTCATGGAGGATACCTGAAGACAATTACCTCCATTAACAATTATCCCAAGAACTTTCGATTTTACAAGTCTGGGTAATACTTCTTTGATGTAGTATTCTGGAGTAGCAGAATTCCTAGGAGATACTGTGGGAAATTTTATCTTTTTCCTAGCCTCTCTGAGATCCTTTGGCAAGCCATGCACAATAACCACATCACTGGAAAGTGCATGTATGAAATGATCTTCATCGTAGAGATAAGAAAAGCTTTTGAACTTTGCACTGCAAAGTTGGAATTGGAACAGAGGAAAGTAAATTAAGGATAAGGAATAGACAACCACCATAAAGAATTTCAGAATGAGGAAGGGCACAGCAACCTGACGCCTTTTGCACGAGTTGTTGCTTGTATCTCAGGAATAACCAGAGTGGCATTTAATAGTCTGGCAACGGCAACAAGATCATAGATCTAATAAAGGAAACAATGTCATGATCCTATTACAGTGATAACAAGTACAGGGATCCTTTACACATTACACAAGAAAACTTACTGAAGACTGTATCTTCTCAAAGCCACCATATATCTTTGCATAAATAAAACCATTATGCTTACTGGGAGCTGCAATAAGGTAATCAGACATATTTATCAAGGTATAGTTATATCGCAAAATGGTTTGATGCTGAGTATACAAATCATAGCATTTCAGGTAATCTAACACTTTATAAAATGGGATAAGCATGTAGTTATTATAGTGAAGTGTGGCAATAGATTTATCCACATTATTGTGCAGAAATCACATTAAGAAACATTCGAAGGTCAACAACCCAACAATAATGGTTCGAATGCTGGGAAAATATAGAAATATTTAATTATCATTCTGAATGAATCTCAACATAAGACAAAATGTGGAAACTAATGAAGAATGCTAGCATAGTCAATGTCGGGAAAATATAAGTTATACAATGCCGAGGAAGACTGTGTGCCCATTTTAGTCTGAGCGTTGATATTTATACATGCAAAAACATGTCAGAAAAAAAAATCAAAGACAGATAGCATGATAGAATATGCAAACTTGTATAAAAATGATCATTGCGCATACAAAAAAAATGCATATCACTACTATATTCATGTATCTTTTAAGACATTTCTTATACACAAATGGTTTGTTCAAAAACAAATACAAATGCATCTACAGCTTTTCACTCAATGTCTAATGTAACCAAACGACTAGTTGAACAAACGATGTCACAATGAAAATACTAAAAAAGTAGGTGCAAGTTTAAGATCAATTTACCAGCATATGATTTGCTAGGTTTCGCAAAAGGATGCAAGTGATCAAGTGGGACCAATGGACCCCACAGTCTGCGTGGTCGAGGCCTCTGCCAAAAAACCAAGCAGCGTAGAAAAAGACGTTAGACATATAATCGATGATTGCAGTGAAAATAGGTGTCCAGCTTAACCTCAGTAGTAAACACAAATTCCTTCATTATAAAACTATAAGGAAATCTGAGAAGTGATACCATGACATGGTCAGAGCATGTGAATTACCGGTCCAAATGGAAGGACATCGTCCATGTGCATGCTGTACTTTGTAATGCCCCCAGCTGAATAATTAGCAAGAAAAAGGTGCACGAGCAGCGATAGCATCGACAGCACGATGCCAATGGCTGTGGCCAACTTAAACTTGCTTTTGAGCAGCATTTTATTTCATTACTCTAACCTCCAAATCCTGGTGAAAAAGGTAACTCTTAGACATCTCCACAGAGCTATATCAGGTGCCAACAAATCACAAGTGAAAAAAAGGGCACAGTTGCGCACATTTAGCAAAGAAAAGAGCCAGTACAATAAGGCTATATGGTAAACGCACACCCAAGTTTATCCAGAACCTATGGGTGTGCAAGATAACCACTACAAAGTAGCAGCAAAGGGCTAACCAGGAAAAAAAAAGGAAAAGATCCAGAATCTCACAAAAACAACATAGCAGCAGCCCGACCTGCCTCAACCAACCCAATGAGGCAAGCGCACAGTGCCCAATCTAGGCAGCTGCACCGGGCACCTCGCACAGCACTAAGAGCACACACCAAATACTCGCAGCAGGAGAAGCATTTCTAGAAGGATCTGTCAATCTCGGATCCAGATTCGACAACTTGGTGGGCTTTTGGTGGAAAGCGCGAGACCAAGGCTTTGGATCCTGAGCAACTCAGACTCAGTGCAGCATGCTCATGTGTGGGGGTAAAGCCGGTCTCATATGGCTCAGTGAGCTAGGTCACTAGTACTATATAGACAGTCAAGTTGAGTAAAGCCCCAACGCTGCTAAATGGCTGGAACAAGCTCAGGAAAACCGAGAAACAATCAACTACCGGAAGGTGGTCAAAGGGTCAACTATGTAGCACGGATACGGATACGTGTATCGAATTTCCCAAAAAAAAAAAACGATACGTGGATACTATTAAAAATAATAAAATAATACTAATGCAAATCATGCCGTAGGTCTGAAGGTCTTAAATAAATAACTCCTTAATTGTACTATTATTACAGGACAGTAGGTCTGATTCTGATTCTGAAGGCTGCAGATCCTACACTAGCACAGTAGCACTTGCACTTCCACTAGCAGCGCTCAAATTGGGAGACGCCATCTACTGCATGGATCGAGAATGGGGAGAGCAAAATGAGGTGGAGATCGAACAAATCAAGCAGCTACGAGTCTAAGACTAGGAACTGAAGCAGAGGAGATCGAGAATGGGGAAGGAAACTCACCGTCGGTCCGTCGCAGCCTGCCGGAGCGCGGAAACTCCACTGGCGGGCTTCGCGGCTGGGCAAGGGGGCGGAGATCGTCGCCGGCGAGCAGGGATGGGTGCTCGTCTCCGGCGAGGGAAGGCTCGTCGCCGGTGGAGTGCGACGGCGAGCAGTCCCGAGCAAGGGCGGCGTCACCGCGCGGGAGGATGCAGCGCCACCGCGCGGCGAGCAGGGGCGGAGCTCGTCACCTTCGCGGCGCGGGCGACGGGATGCGGGGTTGCGGCGCTGGGGATGGGAGCCGCTCATGCTGATCGCCTGTTATTGGGCCAGGCCGTATCCCATATTGGGCCGAGACGTATCCTTCAAACACTGATACGCGTATCGGAATTTTGTTGTCCACAGAATCTGACTTGTTACTCTCTTGAGAAAATCTTGGTCGTGTCCAAGTACTATGCAAGGGTTACCCTCAATAGGCTTGCCAATCTTCTTGGCCTGACTTTGCGGGTTTGTATTTTATTTGTGATGACGTGCCAACTGTGGCATCTTGTGTTTTAATTTAAACCCAGGAAGTAGATGACAATCACCCCCTGAATTGTGAAGCATTTTTTATAGCTGCGGACTGAACTCTCTTTCAGGCATGGTTAACTCAAAATCTGTGATGGCAAAGATGCACAGGCCGATGGGAGTTGTCAGCTTCCGGACAAGCCAAGACAGCAATGGCACACTGAACTCGTGGGCCACGAACCATGAAAGGCTTGTCGACCTTGTTGAGAAGAGCTGTCACGAAATACATAAAGATGTCACGAGGATGTGGCGAGATTCAACGAGGAGATAGATGGCCCGTAGCAACAAGCGCTTCGACGACTTGCACGCCAAGATGGCCGCCTTCGACCCTGCTACTGCTCATGAGCCCGTGGTAGCTGCAGGCCGGAGGAGGAGGTGGGCGAGGGTGGCCGCCGCCGCGTGTCCAAGGCCTCCATCAAGATTATCCGGTCCTTGGCCGAGAGGCTCCTGTCCAACTCCAGGATCTTCACCCAGGCTACCGCCGACAAGGTCAGGGTAGGCGACAAGCTGGGAGATCCTATGCTATTAGCGATATGTATGTCTTGATGCTATTAGCGATGACTCAGCAGCACCAGCTAGCTACCACGGGTCTGAAACGAACGGACGGACACGGACTCACCAGCGTAGCGAGCTTGCTTGCATATGGTCCCCCATCATATCGCCGATCGATCGATCGGTCGGTGTCGTCTGGATCGTCAGTAGTATCGACGATCACGAGCGGCTGCTACCTGCAGGTACGTACGTCTCACGTTACGTACTGAACAATGCATCGATCGACACGTACTACGTGCCTCCAACTCCAAGAGTAAAGGCTTTCGTGCGTACGTCTTCGGCCTTATATGTACTGTATCATATCTGTATATGACCCATCGTCGAGATTCAGTTGAGCGGTGCACTCACTCTCACACTCTGCCATCCAGCTAGCCAGGCATCCACAGCTAGCTAGGCTTTGATCTCATCGATCCATCCCATCGACCATGGCGACCACCAAGACGATGGACATGACGAACGGTGGCACCAACTCCCAGGAGCAGGAGCAGCAGCACCACCACCACACTGATGACGACACCACTGCCAAGAAGACGCCGACGGCGGAGTGGGAAGCCGTGTCGCCGCTGCTTGACGCGGCGCGTCCCTTCCTCCGGGGCGAGGGCGAGCCGGACCGGGAGCTGGCATCCCTGGTGGGCGCCGGCGAGTGCTACCACAAGCACGGGACGTTCCTGGCGGACGTGCACCGGATCCTCCACCTATGGGGCGCTTCCGACGCCGTGTCACGCTGCGGCCTCTTCCACTCCTCCTACTCCAACTCCTACGTCGACCTGGCCATCTTCCACCCGGACACGGGGCGTGCCCAGGTGCGGGGCATCATCGGCGCCGACGCCGAGCGCCTGGTGCACCTCTTCTGCGTCGTGCCAAAAGGCACCACCTCGTGTTCGAGCAGCTGCAGCAGCAGCCCCGGTACGGTGCTACACGGACCAGGAGCTCAGGAACCACCTCGCCGCCGCGGAGGCCGAGATCGACGCGCTCGCCGCCGCCGCCGCCCAGCAGCGCCATCTGGGCTCCCCGCCCGACCTGACGACGTCGCCATCATGACCGTCGCCGACTTCAGCGACCGGTACACGGACTACCAGGACGAGCTGTTTGACAACCGGGACGGCCGCCTCGAGTTCCGCGGCGACGCGCTGTGGCCGGGCACCGGCAAGCCGGGGCTCTGGGTCAGCGCCATGTCAAGGCTGGCGGCGCTCTACGGACTCATCGCCAGGGACGTACGAGCAGCTGATGGCCATGCAACAGATGCAGCAGGGGGCTGACCAGCGTAACGACGACGACATATGGCTGTGTGCGAGCTGGTGATTCCGCCGGTGTTCGAGCGGTGCAGCCAGGTGCTGGACCCCGCGGAGCAGAAGGCGGCGAGGGACCTCTACTGGGAGGCCAGCAACAACAGCAACAGGAAGGAGGCGCTGCTGCGGGAGAGCATCGCGAAGAACCCCTTTGTCGGGGAGCCGCACCTGGTGCTGGCGCAGGTGCTCCTCAACGGCGGCGACAGGTACGCGGAGGCGGAGGCGGCGGCGGGGCGCGGGGTGCGGCTGCTTCTCCAGTGGGGGAGCAGCTGGGACAAGCGCATGTCGTGGGAGGGGTGGGTGTCGTGGGGGAGGCTCATGGGCGACAAGGCCCGCCGCCGCGCACCGCATGGGGCATCATCAACCTCGGACTCGTCCAAGGCGTCGCCAACCGCAACTGAAACTGAGAAACTCATCGGATCGTCGACGAGCGAGGACCATGCGTGCCATGGACATGGTCGTGTACCGTACCTGCGGCTACCTACCTACCTATATCTTAGCTTGCTATTATAATGTCCAAATAACGCAAGTATGGTGCACGTGATTGTTGTTTAGGAGCACATCATATGTGTGTACCGTATTGGTTGTGTGATTATTGTGTCTTCCTAATCTATGTGCCGTAGCTGGATTAGTGTACTTACTTTTGAGTATTGTAAGAGGTTCTCCAAGAGTTCCAATCATTTTTTTTTTCTATAACCATACTGTTTTTCAATTCGTCAAAAAGTTTTGGAAAGAATAAATAAAACTATCTCCAACAAATTTTAATAATTTATATTTAAAATATAATATATAAGACAAATTTACCTATACTATTTCTAAATTATCATAACTATTTTTTATATATTATTTTTATCTTGTACATTTACATTAGGAACTTTTTTTTATTTTTTTTCCACACTCTTTTTCATCTTAGATTGGGAGACTGATACACGCGCATCTTTACAAGTCAAGCGCTAAAAGATTGGGAGGTGAGTTTATGAGTTGCTGGAGATGCATTTTTTTTTCATTCTTCCCAAAAGTCAGGAATTGTGAAGGATTATTAGGTATTCTGCAAATGATATAAGTATATACTAGCAGTAAGTATACTACATAATTAAGGACAATGAACTAATAATTGAATATTGTATATTGATGATATGTGTGCGGATCCTTGTGGTGGATCCGGTTTATTTTGGTTCAAGTCCTTGACTTAGTACATTGATCTCGTATTTTTTCGAATTTATGGCGTGTATTTGTGTAGTTCGCATAAAAAACATGTGTAGAAGACCCTGAACAAAATGCATGATGCGGCCCTAAAATTCTAGAACTAAACTAAGATTCTTTCACATCATATCAATTGAGTTGCGGCAAGTGAGCGGAAAAAAGAAGTAACCATAGAGAAGAGCATGACACGACCGTGGGGGAGAAGTCGCGCCCGTTGCACAGTGAGATGCATCGTGACACTGGATAGTCGGAGATGGCCACAATGGTTACTGGGATGGCAACAACGGATGTGTGGAGTAGCAAAGAGAGAAAAAGAACATGGAAAAGAGCAGGGGTCAACCTAGTGAGGGTTCCAACAGGGTGGATGGTTTTATTTGAACAAACATATTGCCTTTAAAGATTAAATTCTTTATTTGGCAAATCTTCAACAATAAGCTACATGTGTTTCAAAGAACTTAGTATGGGAATAGTCGATGTTGTCTTTTGTGATTGTATAGAGGATATTAATCATATTTTCTTTCAATGTTACCCTGCTAAGATGGTGTGGGGGAGATGCTTTAGGAAATCTATAATTGTTAGCATTGTCCTAAATCCTTGGAGGAGTTCTCCAACTCCTTGTTATTGGGCATTGGGCCCTGGCCGAAAAGATTGATCATTTTTGTGTTTGCAGTATTAGCGTGGGCTTTATGGACCTGTAGGAACAAAATGATGATAGAAAAACGTTTTCCTAAGATGCCAACTGATGTCATCTACACTGCAATGTCGTTTATGAAGAAATGGAGCTATCTGCTTAAAGATGGTGATAGAGCTCGGATTATGCAGATATTTTTTTTTTGAAAATAACGGCAGGAGCTCTGCCCTTCAATTAAGATGGAGAAAAGAGAGTTTTTATGTACAAGGAAATTAACCCTCTTGGGCAAACAAAACACAGTCAAGGGCTCAAGGCCTCAATCTCAACAAGTGAGATTTAACCCCTCCTTAAGTTGGCTCTCTTTCTTTGCACAATATCATCCTTTACTCTGGAGGCCACCTGTATTGGTGTCTCTAAAGTGTTGTTGAATATTTGCCTATTCCTTTCCTTCCAAATGTTCTATATTGTGTAGATCACCACTCTATTGAACTGCCTTTTCATAGGTTTGGTGACTTTTTGGGCGGCCTTATCCCACCAATCATCTATGCGCATTGGTTCTGGTTGTGTATTGGCGATCTGGGTGTCGAAATCTTCCCATAGCAGTACCTGGTTCCACACCGCCTTAGCGAAAGGGCATAGGAGGGCCAAATGCAAACCGGTTTCCAAAGGACCGTTGCACAGGACACAATGTTCCGGGTGTGGCCATCCTCTTTTTTGCAAGTTGTCCTCTGTTAGTATTTTATCTTGAACCATAATTCAAGCAAAAACTTTGATTTTGTTTTCTGCTTGCGCTTTCTAGATTTGACAATACTGGAATCTTGTATAGGAGACACTGAACTGGATTCGGTATGCTGATTGGGTGGAGTAGCAACCATTGGTCGTCCATTTCCAAACTATGGTGTCATGAACGCCTGGGGTTAGCTGGACATGTTGGATTCTAATCCAAAGGGCGACAAACTCCTCAACGTGAGTAGTAGTGGTGATCTTGCCCCTGAGAGAGCATATCCATGTCTTATTATGTAGCTCTTGTTAGACTGTCCTATTTTTCCTTCTTACTAGTTGGAAGAGGTGGGGTGCTATATTTCTGGGCACTTCTCCCTCAAGCCAACTGTTGTGCCAAAAACGGGTTTTTTGGCCATCTCCAATCGTGACTATGGTTGATGCATTGAAGACCAGCCTATCAATCATATTGCAAGGAAGGTCGAACCCAACCCATGGCTTGGACTCGTGCACCCATTCCTGCCAAAGCCATCTGAGACGAAGAGCTCTACCAAATTTCTCCAGGTCCAACAACCCTAGGCCTCCAATCTCTTTTGGTCTAGTGACTGTGGGCCAATTAACTAGACAGTGGCCTCCATTTGCATTTTCATCACCTTTCCAGAAGAACGATCGTCTAATTTTGTCTATCTTTTTTTTGCCCAAGCTGCCAAAGGGAACACTATTAGGTGGTAAGTTGGCATGGATGAGAGGACGGAGGAGACAAGAGTTAGGCGGCCGGCTTTGTTTAGCCACCTTGCCTTCCATGTAGGTAACCTCTGACCAATACGCTCGATGAGGGGTTGCACGTGAATTTTTTTTCAGAGCTCTGATGTGGAGCTGCAGTCCCAAGTAACGGCAGGGGAAATTTCCTTTGGTTCCGGCAAAAGAGATAGGACATGGTCAAAGTTTATGTTTTCGCATCTGATTGGATGAATGGAGCTTTTTTGAAGGTTGATGTGCAGGCCCGAGAAATTCCCAAAAGCTTCCCGTATGATCTTGACTGTTTGTACATCCTCTAATAATGGGTTGATGAAGATGGCTGCATCATCGGCGTACATGGAGGTTCCCCACCTTGCTGTGGAAAGGTGGAGCGGGGTGAGGACTCCTTATTGTGTCGCTGACTCGAGTAGACGTTGTAGCGGGTCCATAACTAGAATGAAGAGCATAGGCGAGAGAGGGTCGTTCTGCCGGACCCCTCTGCCATGGCTAAAACATGGTCCATGCCGCCCATTGAGAATGACCCTTGAGGTAGCTGTGCGAAGGAGGATGAAAACCCATTCACGCCAGAATGGCTCAAGAAATTAAGGACCAGCACTTGCTTGCTTTTTGATGTAGTTGCGATTTAAGTTATAGTACGTCTTTAATTTTTCTTTGTAACTGGTAACCCCGATAGTACCTTGTATCGCTACCTTGCTTTCTTAAAAACAGAGTTTAATTTTAAAAAAAAGTCTGTTTGAAACACAGAAGAAAATTAGCAAAAATTATACAGAAAATCTATAATAATCAATTTATTTTTGCAGGAAAACACAGAACAGAAAAAAAAAATCCCGTGTTAGGAAGAGGGAAAATAAAATAGTGGGCATCAGGAGTCGTGAGCAGTGCTGCAGTGGTCGTGAGACGGGCCCTGCTGAAGTTTTTTTTTATAACCCCCACACTACTAAAGCCAAGCGAACCCTGGCCCCTGCGTTTCCTCCCGTTGCCCGCCGCATACGGTTCGGGTTCACCTTCGCGCTAGGGGAAGAGGAAGGGAAGATGGCGGCTGCGGCGGCCGCGAGCATGGGGGTGGTGCGGGAGGTCCTGGGCGCCGACGTCGTCGAAGAGGTGGACCAGCCCATCATCGACTACATCGCCAACGTCCTCGCCGACGAGGACTTCGACTTCGGGGCCCCGGAAGGGCACGGCATATTCGAAGCTCTCGGTGAGCTCCTCATCGACTCCGGATGCGTCTCCGACCAGGAACACTGCCTCCAGGTACACCCCTACCGCCCTGCCCTTCCTTCCTGTAGGCTGGCGCCACTACCACCGGCCTGTCTGTTCTGCGATCTGACTAATCCCCCTCACGCTAGACTAGGTTACCATCTCGCTGACCGGTAATCAGATATGGTCATGTCCTCGATTGCTTCGTGCTGCACATAAGCGCTCTGGATTGCTGGGATTGTGTGGTTCCTTGTTTTTTTTTCCTCTGTAATTATCAGGAACCAGCTCCTCTGATTAAAGCAACTGTAACAGTCTGCGTTTTGAACATGAAACACTACACTAATTTGTTTGATTCGAGTTACTGGTGATATCATCCAATGAGTAATTTGAGGATAGCGGTTTGGAATTAGTTGATTTAGTGCTACCTTCCCAGTCTTGTATCAAAACTTTTGCTTTCTTAAAAGCTGAGGTAAAACTCTTTAAAAAAAAATTTAGTGCTACCATTTTGCAATTCGATGTGATTCAGTTGTCATCAGATCAGGTTGAATTGGAGCCTCGCTTCATTACTTCCTGAAGATTTGTGCAATTTAGATGTTCTTTTCTGCGCTGCCACCTGCTGCATCCCCCCCTCCCCTCCCTGGTCACGCTATAATATCTATATCTACAGAGAGTCTTGAGACCCATTTAGGAAATCTATCCACTTGGGACATGGATAATACAGAGATTGCTGATTGATACTTTAATGCTGAACCAAACTTACACATGCCTTGTTTCGTGTCCACTATAGGTCTGCAGTAAGCTTTGTGAAAAGTTTGGAAAGCATGATCTGGTGAAACCCAAACAAGTTATGCGCAGTCTTGCTACACCATTACGAATGAACGCGGGGATGGATGATGATGTCGCTCCAAAGAAGCAGCAACCTGAAGTATTCGACGGACCGCTGCTGTCTTCGCGCGATAAAGCCAAGATTGAACGGAAGAAAAGAAAAGAGGAGAGGCAAAGAGAGGTAATCTATTTTGCAGATGACTCCTCTTAGATCACATCACGCAATTCTTCGTAGTATGCAACTATGCATTTGATGTTCAGCATCTTCCCCCACTTTGTTCTTATTTTATCTGCAGATGCAAATCTTCCTTCCTGACTATGCTTATCTTTCTTCTATGTACTGTCCTGCTTGCTGGTACAGGTTCAATATCAAATGCATGTTGCGGAGATGGAGACACTTAGGGCTGGAATGCCTCCTGTTTACGTAAACCACACTAATGATGGTGGGCCAGCTGTCAGGGATATACATATGGAGAACTTCAGCGTCACTGTTGGTGGCCGTGATCTAATTCAAGACGCCACTATAACACTTGCTTTTGGAAGGCACTATGGTGAGTACTTTGTGGTGTTTGGTAGCTTTCAGTAGATAAAACTGTGCCCGGGGACCGGAAAGCATGCATGTTCAGTTTGTTTATACATATCTGTAAAAGTTTTCATCGAAATGTTACTCTACAAGTTTCAGAATTTCTTATTTACCCGTTTCAGGCCTTGTTGGAAGAAATGGGACTGGAAAGACATCTTTTCTCAGAGCGATGGCGTTGCATGCGATTGATGGTATTCCCAAGAATTGCCAGATATTGCATGTTGAGCAAGAGGTCACGGGTGATGATACAACAGCTTTGCAGTGTGTTCTGAACGCCGATGTCGAACGAGTTCAACTTTTGCAGGAAGAAGCTTGTCTGGTTCAACAACAGGTTGACAAGGGGCATAATTGCCAGATGGGTTTTCCTCGTTTCAATTTTCTGCATCCATCATGTGTTCTGCTCATCTGCTAATTGTTGCCATTGTTTTGCAGAAAGATTTAGAGATTGAGGCTGAGTTTGGGCAGAGCTCTGACAAGAGCAAGGATGGTCTTGACAAAGATTCTATCAGCAAGAGGCTTGAGGAGATATATAAACGGCTTGAGCTCATTTATGCAGATGCAGCAGAGGCTCGTGCGGCATCAATTCTGGCGGTCTGTTTTATTTCCTTGTTTGTACCATTTGCACAATATCATGTCATTGGCTTACTTTTGCTCCCGTTTTAATTTCAGCACTTACCTTGATTAAACATCAAACTTTCTTTCAAGCATCAGTACACGTCTTAACATAGATACATCAATAAGGGCAATCACAGTTTTGTATGTGGAGTGCATCAGTTCATGTAGGATTTGTGCATGTTGATCTCAGAAACAACATAGGATTTGGCGATTTGTACATCGTGATCACATTACATATTTTCATTGCACTGTTCTGAATGGAGGAATTGTTTGCAGGGTCTTAGTTTTACTCCAGAAATGCAACGCAAGCGTACAAAACAATTTTCTGGTGGATGGCGCATGAGAATAGCTCTAGCACGTGCTCTGTTCATTGAACCTGATTTGCTACTACTTGATGAGCCGACAGTAAGTTGGAAGTATGGGGTTATTTTTCTTCACTTGCTTGCACATGCTAATGACATATCACTTTCCAGAACCATCTTGATCTTCATGCTGTATTATGGCTAGAAACGTATCTCCTGAAGTGGCCAAAGACCTTCATTGTCGTATCACACGCAAGGGAGTTTTTGAATACGGTATGAACACCCAATATCATTTCATAGGAGCTAATTTGCAAAGTTTGCATTAGCATATTTTTCTTTTCTTTTGTGGATTTAAAGTTTTAAAAACTAGATAACTGATGACAACAATTTTTTAGGTTGTCACCGATATCCTTCATCTGCATGGTAGAAAACTACATGCTTACAAAGGTGACTATGACACATTTGAGAGGACAAGGGATGAGCACCTTAAGAATCAGCTGAAAGCCTTTGAAACAAGTGAGAAGGCCAGACAACACATGCAGGTTGGTTGTATTTCTATCAAGTATCATGCGCTCTGAGAGTGCTTTAATGCCTCTTTTTAAGGAAACTACGTAGTTTCTGAAACAAAAACTGACTTGGAAGGTGATCTATACAAAAACTACGTAGTGAGACCAAACACTTGAGACAAATCTCTGCATGATATAAGCTCAAAGATGAACAAAAGTTTTAATTACCTGGAAACTGTTGAAAATATTAAGCGCTGCTCCATATTTTTGCGAAGACCATGGATGAATTCTAATTGTTTTCTCTGTGTAGTCATTCATTGACAAGTTTCGGTACAATGCAAAGAGAGCATCACTTGTTCAATCTAGAATCAAGGTACGCCTTTTTCACTCTTGTCTCCATGTAAACAATTTTGTGGTTGTTTCACTTAACAAATACTGTATGGACAAACTCCCAACCGGCATTTTGATCTAGGATGTTGTTCAGTGACAAATTTGATGTCTGACTTGAAATTTTTATCTGTGCTATCTCAGGCATTGGAGCGAATGGAGCATGTTGACGCAGTTGTCAGCGATCCAGAGTATGTCTGCTCCCTAAACTATTGTACTTGGTATTTTGTTTACAGTTCACCTATTAATTGTTCAAATAATTCTTGCAGCTATAAATTTGAATTTCCGACCCCAGATGATCGTCCTGGACCACCAATCATTAGCTTCAGGTTTCATTTCTGATACCTAATGCTATTTATGAAATCTTTTTGGACGTATTCTTTCTACCTTCTCTTTAAGTCAAATTTTAGACATCCATGTGATATATTCGTTCTCTGTTGAATAACTCTTTCCATGTTTGTAGTGATGCCTCGTTTGGTTACCCTGGAGGGCCTAACTTGTTTAAAAATTTGAATTTTGGTATTGACCTCGACAGCCGCATAGCAAGTATGATTTCTTTGTTCCACACATTGTAATCTTACTGCATATTAATGGCTGGTTTTTGAACTTGTGGTTCTTCCATTTTTCAATCCCTCATTGACTTGTTATTTCAGTGGTTGGTCCTAATGGTATTGGCAAGTCCACTATACTGAAACTAATATCTGGGGATCTGCAGCCAACTTCTGGAACAGTATTCCGTTCTCCCAAGGTGCTTCATTCTTCTTTAGCTACATCTGTGTTTGCCATTATTGAACATGTTTTGCCTTTTCTTCCTTCACAAAGTTGTGTTACATGAACTTTGTTTTTTGTCATTTGAGCTTTCTTGTCTGAATTTCATGACAGTATTGTATTGAGATGCCAGTATGTGCGTATGCATTATTCACTTGCCACGGTGTGGTTCCAATGCTTGTATTAATCAAGGGCACCCATTAATCAATGCCATTGCTGAATTGGACAAAATACTCTGAACCTTGATCCTTAATGTTGAATGTTTTTTTCTTTGGTTTACCGGCATAAGACTGCCAATCAAAAATAATGATATCTATTTGCTATCAGTGTTGCTTGCCATGTTTTTCATGCAGGATGCTCTCTTTTGTTTGTTTATTTGAAATTTTCTTGTGCTTCTGTTTACAGGTTCGCATGGCTGTATTCAATCAACATCATGTTGATGGGCTTGATTTGACAGTGAACCCCCTTTTGTACATGATGAAGTGCTATCCGGTAAGTTGAAGCATCTCTTTTGGTGTTTGTTGGATTTGAGCTCCACCATATGGTTAGCTAATAAGATGGATATTCCTTTTGCTTGTGGCCTGAATTTGAATGCCAGCTTAATAAGTGAGAAAAATGTATATGGCACTGTTTGCAGGGTGTACCTGAGCAGAAGTTGAGGGCGCATCTGGGTTCGTTTGGTGTTTCAGGAAGCCTTGCCCTGCAATCTATGTACACTTTATCAGGTAGAGATCGTAGCAATTCTATAGAAGGTTTTAGCTGATGAAGCGGCCTGCAGAACTATACCATCCTTGCTAAGGGGTTTCATCTCTGTGTAGAACATAATTGCTGATTTCTATATCCTAACTAAAGCGCAATTGCAATTCCAGGTGGTCAGAAGAGTAGGGTTGCGTTTGCGAAAATAACCTTCAAGAAGCCACACATCATTCTCCTCGACGAGCCTTCTAACCATCTTGTGAGAAAAATCAAATCATCACGCTGTGTACCCAATTGTTGTTTTTGACATGGAGGATGAGGAACCTAACCTCTTAATTAAGTATGAGAGACAGCTATGACTAAACCAAACTGAAGTTAAATCTGCTCTGTGTTGCAGGATCTTGACGCTGTTGAGGCGCTCATCCAGGGTTTACTCATTTTCCAGGGAGGAGTGTTGATGGTAGGACCAGACGATAGCACTGCGTAGATTTGCATTTTCGCATTGCTTGCAAAAGTCGTTTCGTTTGGGTTGACAACTAAGGCGGGTGGTGATGGTTTTTTTGTAGGTGAGTCACGATGAGCATCTCATCACTGGAAGCGTGGACGAGCTTTGGGTGGTTTCGGAAGGTAGGGCGACCCGTTCTCGGGCACTTTCACGGACTACAAGAAGATGCTCAAGTAACATCATGACCATACATGTGTCTGTTCTTGTACCGTGATAAAGTCATGTAGTAGCATGTATTTTATCGGCCACAGCCTATGTCGAGAGGTGACATCACATGGGATCCTATTCCTATGTATAGCAGTATTATGCGTATCAATTTTGGAGCTTTTTTATTCATCAATCAACATAAATGCAGAGTTTTGTTATTGGCCTCGTGATTTCTTGTGACTTCCGCCGTGGGTTTGGGGACTTTGGGTGGTTGATTGACTGGTTGATTGACTGGTTGGGCTGTCTATTTTTTTTTCTTTGGCAAAGAAAAGGGATAGACATCTATGTATTATGTTACGCGAGAAAATCGTTTCATTGTCCATTAGCGCATTCCACAGCACCTGACTCATGTTTTGCTGTTTGTATCTCACTCTTGAGTCTTGACTAGTCCAAATCTAACACGAGACCATGTTTTCTAATTCAAAGCGGGCGAAATCAATGTCCAGCAAGAGACCATCATATCATATATCTGGATTAGTGCGTGTTTTAGCCAGGCCAAACACGTTTGTTTGTGTTGTTAAAAAAACGAACAAAAGGCAGCTACTACGTTGCTAGGCCGGCCGGCCGACCGTCGTCGGCTGGGCTCTTTTCGTCGATGGGCTTTGCATTGTCAAGTTTGATGGGCCCTGGCCGGCGTGCGTGCCACTATGCGCTGACCGCCGCAACTCAACTCAACTCAACTCAGCCGAGTCCTCCTCCTCCAGTTGCCTCCGTTGCTGTTTCTTCATCGCCTGCCTGCCTTTGTCTCTCCCTCTCCGCGTGCGTTTGGTTTGACCCACTCCCTCGCACCGTAACCCTAGCGGACAGCAGATCCATCGCCTCGCCTCGCCTCGCCTCGCCGGCCATGGAGAGCTGGGCGACCTGGGTAGGGACGAGCGTGACCTCCGCCTTCTTCGCCTCCCTCGAGCGCTGCTCCTGCATCAACCTCTCCACCGACGACGACGACGACGACCGGGACCACGAGGAGGCCAAGGACCGCCCCCTAATCCTCGTCGCCGGCCCCCGCCACGACGACGTCTCCAAGCCCGATCCCGATCCCGACTCCGCCGCCGCCCAGGACCCGGTCCAGGGCGACGAGAAGCAAGAGCAGCCGCCCCTGCCGCCCGTATGAGTCCAACTGATCCCTTGCTTCTACTACCTGGGGCTGCTATTGTTGGTATGTGCTAGGAATCTCTCTCTCTCTCTCTCTCTCTCGCCTTCCTTCACAAGTCGTGTGTGGTGTGTGCAGTCAGTTTGTCCGCGTGTTGCCTTGTCAAATAGGGATACTACTGCTATCAGATCCTGTGTCAACCTGTCTGTCAGTTTATATGTTATTAATCACTATATCATCATCAAATTGTTGTGCCTTGGATTCGTCCTGTTGTTTGGATTCGAACCCGTGTGTTCAAAATGCCACGATCAGCCACGCCGATGATCACCGATGATGTTATAATCGCTTTGAACTCCGGCAGGGGGGAACTAGACATAAACGTGGCCTGTTGCTGCTTACATAGAAATTCATTGGCATCGGGGTGTTGGGTGGTGGCCTCATTAGTCATCGCTTCCGAATCGCTCATCTGTTTTCCCAAGTGCTTGCATAAACAAGGTTGAATTATCATTACTCAAATCATTCGAAATGTGCAGTGAGCAGATCTGTTGTTGCGATACGTCCTGATTACCTACCTCAAAACGGGAGCTAACTAGTAGTACCTTTATAGTAGTACCTTTACAATGCCCTGCACATCTGATCTGAGGGTTTAATCCACATGGAACTCTGTAGATTACGTGTTGGTGCTGCCCGATAGTATGCTGTATGTATAACACTAGTTATGTTCTATTTGGGGGGAAAAAGCTTGCATATTTCAAGGATGAATTCACATGGCATTCTGGAGGTTAGTTGTTACCTCTGGATGATATATAATGATATTCTGTTTAATTTGATCTGAAGGCTCGAAACTCTTTCACAGACCGTTAAAATTGTGCCTATATGTATACATACCAACCGATTGATTTTCTGTTCTTCCTTTGTCTGTTAATAATGTTTTGGTGCGCCTGGATATGTATAGATAAGGTACATTACACATCCCCTAAATGTTTGGTAGGAGTACTAAACAGATTTGGGGTTCTTGTCTGTAATCTGCTGCAGCAATTATCATCTTTGGTTGTCTGTGATGATTACTATGTATATGCAAATAAGCCTTGTGCAATCCATCAATATTAGCACTAGCACCACCAATGTACACAACCGCACCAGTTGCCACTTTCTTTCTTTCTTTTTTTTTTTTGGCAGAGATTAACGTGCTGGTGCTGTGGTGAAATACTTAAGTCTCCCTGTAACCGTTTCTGAGTACAAGAAGCACAACAGCACTTGATCTTGCAGAGGTTAAGGAGGGACAGTACACAAAGTACCAGCACTGGGGACGTGTTAATTGCTTATGCTCGTGCATCAGGGTGGGTACTGATGAGTACCTTTTGTTTCGTGTTAAGTACTAGGGTAAATAAATTGAGGCAGGCCGGCTGTCAGTCGTGAGCAGCGTTCAGCGGCGATGGAGATGCTGCTGCACTATACAGATATTTTGTGCGGTTGTGCTTGCGTCCAGCTGGACCTTGAATGCAAAAGTAAATGAGAACCGTGGTGTTGGTGTACGATGAGCAGAGATGCTCACGTCGGTTGATGCGGTTTCTTCCCGGTTTTTTTTTCTCTCACTTGCACGTACTTCATCCAGAAAAATGGTTCTTCGTTCTAAATTATAAATAACACCTCTCCAATTTTCATCGCCCGATGCATGCTATATGATTTGTAGAAAATATCAGTTACGTACCAAGCAAAATTAAAGCACCCGTGGATATAGCGCTGAACAATACAATGTCAAACAGTCTTACACTGTCATCTTCTTGCGTGGACTGTGGGCTAGACAAACAGCAGGTGACAATGCAAACATGGGGAAAACATGCAAGACTTGAGGTCGTCGTGTGATTTTCTTGTAGAGAAGAACTAAACTTTATGTTCTTTGTCCCTATTCTTACTTCTCGCCCTAAATATCTAATTATGAAGCTATGTGTCGGATTCCTAGCGAAACAATAAGAGGAGTCAATGAAGTCTAATAGACGCTAGTCCCAAATTTAAGATCAGATATTTTTTCTAATTACATGAGAATTAATAAAAGGTAATGGAGGTAGATATCTTTTCTAATTACATGAGAATTAATAAAAGATAATGGAGGTTGATGTATTTCACGAAATTTTCAGATAAAATGTTAGCGAACATATAGATAAAATGTCAAGAGGTTCACGGCGCAATGGCAAAGGCCATTGGTTAGGGGGCTCCCACCCAGGGTTTAAATCCTGGGTGTGACACTTTATTCTGGATTTATTCCAGAATTTTTCGGAGCTACGCATTAAGTGGTAGACGACGTTTCCGTCGACAGCGAGGCGCCTGTGGTGACTTCGTGAACTTTAAGATTTGTCGGCTCAGTCCTTCGAAGGTGCTTATAGGACCAATAATTGAAGACCGAACTGAAGTTACCGAGACCTAGCATATCAAAATTTTTTGGTCACTAGTTTGGTCGTCTTGTGTTCAAGGTAACCGAGAATTGAGTCGTTGCATACCTCGGGGTTACCCGAAGTAACGGTCGTACTATGTCAAAGGGGAACGTATGCTATGGAAACCATGTTCTCGTGGAAACTATGGAAACTCGCACATGGATCGTTTGATCTAAATCTGATGGTAGGAGAGATTATGAGAGATTAACAATTAACCTCTCTCATAGTGTGTCGATCCACGTGCTAATCTCTCTCACACTGTGGGAGGGATTAATTGCTAATCTCTCCCACCATCGGATTTAGATCACGTGCGAGTTTCCATAGTTTCACGGAATTTTCATAGCATATGTTCTCATGTCAAAGAGGCCCAAATACGCAATGAAGCCCAGACCACGTATATTATATATAATATATAATGAACTCCACTGTCCATCGGACCCCACCCGAACCCTGCAGTTGTGGCGGCGGCGGCTCCCTTCCCTGCAAATCCCCGCCCTCGCCTCCGTCCTCCGCACACCGGCCGGCGACCCTGCCTGCGTACGTACCCTCCATCTCCACTCCTGTCTCCGCTGGATCGTCTACGGCACCCGGCGGCCCCTGTCTGCGTGCGGCCGGCGAGGAGCGGGAACCCGCAGACGCTGCGCCACCAAGGCCGCTTTGGGAGCGCTCATAATACCCACTGTCTGCGTGCGCTTATTGCTGCCTTTTGGAACCTGGGTTAATTATTTGGGTTGGTGCATTAATGTAGTTCTGTTTTGGGTGATTCATATTGTTTTTAGTTGCCTATTCTCCAGTATACATACATACATTGTTGAATTGCTCTCTTTCAGTTCTCTCATATTAATAACTATTATTATTATTATGTCGCACAATGCACTATAGAAGCACATTGGTGCTGTGCTGTCTGTATGTATGGTCTCTTCCTGACAACATTGAATCCTAGTATGTTGTTTGTGCTGTACCAGCCACTGTCTTCTTCGCCGCGCGTCAAAAGGAGGAAAAGATGGTGTACGCCGAATACATCCGCTCCCATACGCCGAGATGGTGCCCGCTCCGATGAGGACATTCTTGTGAATCTTGTCTCTCTCGAGTCGGTGCGCATAGCCCTGAGTCGTGCACACTCCTCCGCTCGCTGATGGAGTCGAGGTCGAGGTATCAGTTCTGGTTATGCACCCAGCTGCATCTCCTCTCGGACGTGGCAGGCATGGCGCTGGAGCTCCACAAGCTCGAGCACGACCTGTTACCCAAGATCATGGCTCAGGACGCCAAGCTGGAAGAACGGGAAGCCTTCATACTCATGAATAACTCTGCGGTTACGCTCTTGCATCTGAGCAAGGGCTTTAAGAAAGCCCTGGTTGGAATTCTTGACAAGGATCTCGTCTCAGCCCGAGTCCAAGAGCTGTGCACGGTGCTAAGGGATACCACTGCTCAAGTACTGGAAAGGAGCACCGTGTCTCGTGGATTCTCCAGCTGATCACCACTGCTTTGGCCACCCCTGTTCGTTTCGATGATGATGGTGATTCTGATTCGGACTAGACTACTATCAGCTGTTTCGTGATGAGTATACATACTTTCTTAAGGGGCTTAGAACAACTGTAGGGTAGTTTGATATATATACTGCGCTAATTGATACCCAGGGTACTAAATATAAATTAGTACCCGAGCCGCCTCCGCGTGCGCGAGCGTCCGACAGCCTCCTCCCGTGCCCGAGCGTCCGACCCAGCAGTCGGTTTCAGCTGTTTGGGGACGACCGGACGAGCTATTTCATCTTGCCGCCGCTGTTTTTTTTTTTTTCACTTTTTTCGCTCGATTCCATTTGTCTTCCGGCCGTTTTTTTTAATTTCACTAGCGTCCGATTTTTTTCCCCTGTTTCTGTCTTTTAGAGTCGTGGTCGGTTTTATTTTGGTCTGATGGTTTTTCTAGATGGCTGAACGTCCAGGAATTTACTCTTTGCACCAGATTTTTTTTCTTCAGTTTTAATTTTAGCCCGCTGGTTTTTAGGATGGGTGAACGTTCAAAAAACCTTAGCTTTCACATATATTATTTTCTGTTTTTGAAGGTAGATTTTATATTGAGATAGGTGAGGCAACGAAAAAGTCTCCAATAATAAATGTATCATACAAAGTATATTTCAAACCACAAAAAAAATTTCACCAAAAAACATAATTTTTTCAAGTAAATGAATCATGAAAAATTGCAAATCACTATACAGTTAGAATACACATAGTAATTTAGCTCTAAGTTATTCTATAAAATCACAATACAGTTTATGGCAGCTAAATAACCTTCATTGGAATCATAAATATTGGGTTCAAAGCTCACGCCAAAGTATATTACTATTTTCTCTGAAAGAAAAACAAAGCAAAACTAATGCATCTATTTTCTCTCGCCCCTCTATGATGATCGCCAACTGCTTCACCTGTCAAAAGAAGCAGAACAAAAGAACACATTAAAATGAACTTTCATGATTAACAATCAGAAGTATGCCATGCATACAGATTTGCAGATCTTATAAAGGAAACGGTAGTTGTAGCTTTGAAAGGAATGGTTATGGTTCCATATAACTTTAGACACAAGTAATTCTGGATCAGAAACAAGAAAAATAACTATGGTTGTAAACTGGAGCTTTTGTTGCTTCGTGAGTGACCTCATAATGCATCTTGAAGCAACACACCATCCCTACTGATTTGTGCTTCCTTAAATAACTAGGTAAACATCAATGGATCAACATTTTTTAATGAGAAAAAAGAAAGTATGCAATCTAGCAAATAAAAACAACTAAAGCTAGGAGGCGCCACCAATAGCCCATGGAATGGACGCTAGGATTCTCTAAACTAGATGTTATTGCATAACTTGAATTTGAAATGCAACAAAATGTATTAAAAGACTAACCCATCCATGAATTACGCAGGATTTAGAACCACTTCTTTCGTTTAAGACAATGACGTGTGTGTTTGTGAAAAAGATGAACTGCAGCTTGACAAAACTCATGCTGAAATTTTTGCGAATGCAAAGGCAAATGAATCATACTCATTTTAGATCTACAGCACATGCATTTCTGTCTTTCCTCTTATCATCTCTTGTTGACTCTCTCTCCATCTCATCTCCCTTCGCAGTCCTCCCCCTCTATCTTCCCTATCATTCCCTCCCAACGAACTTTAGAATAATAATTAGAGTTTTGAAACTGAGATCCCTAAACCATTCAAAATTACCTCTCTCAGCCCTTCACTCCATCTATCTTCCCTATCATTCCCTCCCAACGAACTTTAGAATAATAATTAGCATTTTGAAACTGAGAAACCAGTCAAATTTAAAATATATGTCCAAGGAAAAATGTCCAATGATATAATATGCATGACAAATATATGTTCAATCTAAGGAATACACACAAATCAAGTCAATAGAATTTTACTGTCACCTATAATAAATTTAACATTAACACTGAAAGAATGGGGGTTCTAAAGTACCAAAATCTAAGCTCATCTATATATTAAGCCTCAAGGAAAATACCAAAAAACCTGCATGAAACACACTTCCCACACAATCGAAGGGAGAAGCTTGCACAAGCACTTCCAATAGATTTTCGTCAAGAAGAAGAGCTTCCATAATCAGCATAAGCACAAGCAACAACAGCTTGGAAAACACGCAATATATTTTAGAAGTAATCATACCATATAAAATTGTGACTTGGTACTATGAATCATATATGGAGTTTCTAGTTCAAAATATTCGCATATCAAATGGTTTTGGAAGGGCTATATTTATATGGTTTTGTGGTAATTCTACCATGAGTTTAGCCAATAAATTGCAACTTCGCAATTTGTAAAATGTGACTTGTACCATATCTGTCTATATGGAAGAATGCATATCCAAAACTACCCAATAAACTATTCTGGCACTCCAGATCATCACATATGCCTACGACTAAATTAAATTTGGATCAAAAAATAATTATTGTCCCAACAATAAAATTGCATTTCCCCAATGATTACTACGTGTCTACGTGAAACAAGAAATTACTGGATCCGAAGTGGCCTGCATCAGATCCCCTGCTCCTAGCTGATGGACATCTACGCCCCTATGAAGGCATTCGCTATGACCATCATGATCATCCAGGCGACGCCTTGGACCATGGGTGGTCACGCTAGAAGCTGATCCAAACTGAGCTCTAGCTGACCAGCTCCTTGTGTCCATAGACTATGCACAACTGAGAAAGATAAACTGAGAACAAATAAATCAAGTAATGACTAATGAGTCAAACCAACATATTGATTGAGTGCATGGGGTTGTGTTGCCCATAAAATGAAGAAATAACTAAATCCAAGTATAATAAAACTGATTGCACATCAAACCCAACATATCCAAACACTAATCATCATATTTTGGTCATTAGAAATATATGATTGGTGCGTGTGACAAGCCTGAATGCAGTTCTCATTGCCAAAATCATAAAAAGAATAGTTCTATAGTTTAGCAAACCTAGCAGAAAATACCCTTGCTAGAAAAGGATATTTCTGCAGCAAGTTGAGGAATAAATGAAGGCTATGTTTGTACTTATATGTTATAATCCTAATTAAAATGCATATATATTCTACTGGAAGAAGCGTGTAATTACTATGTTTTAATCACTATGTTCCTTACAGCTCAATAGTAATTTCCGTATATTTGTTAGCCCAAAAAATCCCATATGGTTCCTAGACATGCAAACAACTATGAATAGAAAAAAAATCCCACTTGATATTAACCAAACAATTATGAATGTAGTTGCAACTGGCTTGTTATGTATTCTGCAAATGAGAGTACAAAAGAAAATCAATATAACAGGATGAGACTGTGAAACAAATAACCTTTTGGATGAGCGACCGGGGCCTTGTCTAGCAGAAACATCATCTGGTGGTAATAATAGACTCTCTATAGATGCATAAATTTATTAGCTTAGTAAAATTATAATCATGCCAGAACTAATAACATAAGTCAAGTATCTAAACAATAAAAAAATCATAGGATAAACAACTTTGGTCTCTTGGCTTGTAGGAACAAATTACAATGAGTGCGACAATAAAAAATTCATAGGATAAACAACTTTGGTCTCTTGGCTTGTAGGAACAAATTACAATGAGTGTAGAATAAATTGTGATGTTCAAAAGTATTTCAAACCATAAAAAAATATGAATTACACATGCATATGGAAATGAAATCAGACAAATGACCCATGTAACATAATCTGTGCATGCTGCCCATTACAACTAGACTAGAAGAAAAAAAAAATGAAAATGAAATCTAAATAGAATAATTAATCTTTATGCGCATAATCAGTACTAAAATCATTGAATCTAATGTTAAAACCCAATTTGATCGAACCTAGCTACAAAAGTTGATGCTTGAAAAGGGATCAAAATGGATAAAAGTGGATTCCATTCGAGTGGACAAGCTTCAGTAACTGGGACGTTCAGGTAGGGGCGAGAGGGGAATGACGATGCAGGGTAGGTCTACATTGGCGGTGAGAAAAGGTGAGGATGGAAGTGCCGAATGAAGCAAGCTCACCGTAGGTGGCCACCATCACCTGAGCCTTCTCGCCCTCGGCCCGTGACGGCAGCAAACTGACGGGCGAGGGGAAGACGACGGTGCCGCTGGGTCCATGAGGCGACGCGGAGGCAAGATGCGGGCAGCAGCCACAGGTCTAGGTGTGGCGAGATCGCCGGTGCCGAACTGCCCGAACCAGGGAGCAGGACGTTGGCGAGCTGAGGTCGTGCGGCGGCGAGAGCGGCGGGGGGCGATGCCGATCTGGGCTCGGGCGACGGGAACAGGAAGAATAACCGGCGACCCCCACGATCTAGTATTTGTGAATATTTAGAATGCAAAAAAAATGAATAGAATAAACAGGGGGCTCGTTGGGTGGTTGGCTCGTGTGTATGGAAGGAAAAAGGGACCGGACTGGCCGGGGCAGCAACTGCCCACGGGTTCGGGCTCTCGTAGCGGCACGTTTGGTGGGCTCGGGTACTGATTATTATTCAGTACCCAGGGTAAAATATAGTAAATATATATATATATATAATAAAATATGTTTGCTATGAAAATATTTAGTTCTCACCCTTGTTGAAATAATAAACAATTTGCTCTATCTTATGTTTCATTTGCACCTGGTTTATAATTTAGTCTTCTCTAATATTTCAGTTTATCGGGTAATAATGTTCATCCTGAAAACTTGAACTAGTCTAAGTTGCATATGCTTGCTCTAGTCTAAGTTGTTGCTAGATACTATGATATAGTAGACTTGCTTTGACTTTGCTTCAAGTGAAACTTGGCATCCGGAGTTTTATTTCAAAATTCTAAAAATATACAAGTTCCTCAATGATTTATATCACCTACCAGAGCCAAATATATATGACATGTTCTTTTTATATATCTTAGTCACATGCTATTTGTTTTTATGGTGAGCTCTGTGGTTTGGTAAGCGAGACAAGAGTCGTCTTTGTCGATTCACACCACACGCGCACACCTTCAAATGCTCACGCGTTGGAGTGTGGGGCGTTTTTTGGTCCAATGCTAGCTAGTAGTAGTAGTAGTAGTACAGTACCTACCAACACCAGCCAGTAGTGATTTATTTAGTACAACTACTAGTAGGACTACAGTAGTCTGAGTAGCTCGCTGTATTGGCCCTGACCACTACAGTAGATATCTGCCTTGGATCTCGAGCTTAATTTGACCAATCTCACTCCCTCTCCTCTCTCGAGCTTTGACATAGCTACGTCTAGATCCTTTGAAAAACTGAAAATGTACGAGTTTCATAGGAATTACAAAAATAATAATAATCTGATACTAGAAATTAAATTAGTTTGTTTTCACAGAAAGATAAACGAACAGGAAACAGACAAAGTTCCTGTATATGTTGTTCCAAATTGGGTGCCACTAGAAATATTGTGCACTACTCACTGTTAAAAGGGGGGGAAAAAAGCTATTCTCAAGCCGACCATAGTCATGATCGATGGGTCCAAATTCAACAGCACCTAATTTCACTGTCCAATCAGCGCGTCCTGCGGGGGGAGACGCTGACCGATACTGCTCACGGCTCACTATGCTGCTGCCTGCTGGTAGTAGTAATTTCTTTACTTCCATTTTTCCTCCTCCTGCCAGTAGCCAGCTTGTCCAACAACGCAACAAAAAAAAAATCATTCAAATTTCAACCAACCAGCCTCTTTTCCAATGCATTGCATTTATGCACAGGCTGATCGATTTAAAATCAATCTGGTTTCCATTTCCTTCAAGCATGAGCTTACAAGTTACTTTCTTGTGCTTCCATCCGACTGAGCGAGACCACTCAAGACCACTTGTTAACGCGCCTAACCACAGGAGCTAGCAGACGGCTCTTTCTTTTTCTGCAGATAGCAGCCCTTCAACTACCAAGAGATAACACAAACCTGCACACATCACACCTTCCTTTCCTTGACACCACAAAACAAACAAGTAACCATCTCAACATGCAGTACTGCACTGTCTAATCAGCCCTTTTTAACCCCTCTCCTGCTAAACCATATATGACTCAGTAACATAGGAGTAGCAACCTACAGCTAGCCATGTGTAAATAGACATGCAAAATCTAGATCCATCGAGCACAACAACTTTTACACCTTAATATCATAAAAATCTATGTACAAATTAAAGCTGCCTATAAATTAAATAGTCAATGCAACAAGAACACATTACATGGGAAGAAGTAGTATTCAACTTATATATGCATCCATCTGTATCATTCATTCATATGACATCTAGGCTAAAAAAAGAAGAGGTGAATGGTATTTTGTTGAGTGCATGCCACTCACAACACACCCGTAGCTAGCTAGCTGCTAGCTTGGCTGAAGACCATACCAGAGAAGCAGCAGCAATAGCATGCTGTTCCGATCCTCTCATCTGTTGTGGAGAGGATTTGGACCTTGAGGAACCATTCTTCTTGAGACTGTGAACTTACTCGCGGCAGCAGCGGCGTTGTCGTCCACCTCTTTTGAAGGAGATACGGCTGGCGGAAGCTCGTGTTCTTCATGGCGCCTCAACTCGCTCTTGGCTTCCTCTCCTCTCAATGTTCTCAAGCCGAGGATCGAGCTTGGCAAGTGTGACATTAGCAAGAGCAGGAGGATGCAAGAGAGCAAGTGCCGGAAGAACATCCTCATGGCATATGTTAGAGAGAGAGAGAGGTAGGTGTTTGGGAGGCCAGGGTCTGACCGTCTGAGGGTATTAATATGATGGATTTAGCTGGGGGTCCATAGTCCATACCGTGTTCTCGTGGGGGCCGGGGCAAACATGGGCAACAAGAAATAGAGCTCAAAATGAATCCATCGATCCTATGGTATGGTCCAGTTAACTCTTGATAGATGACAACGCGTTTGGTTTGCTAATAAAAAAAATCACTATTACTTTCTAGTTTTCTTTTTTTTTTCAGTCTACTCCTTCAGTTTCTGTAAATCTAGTTAAATCTAAGTCTAAAATATCATTCTTTTTTTTTTTTGGACATGGGTGTCTTTAGAAGCTATATTTTGATTGGGACCTATATATCGTGGCCTTTTTTTAGAAGAATGAACATGAAGAAGTATGCACACAGACAGTCAGACTATCCCATCAGCTTAAACTTGGGTTCAGGCAAGTCTGACTTCCACTGTTACAGTAACAATGCTGTAGCCATGTGAAACAGCGAACTAGGTCGTGCTAGGTTAGGTTTAGGTAACCTCGAAGTATGTGTCCCCAGCCCCTCTTTGTTTAGCTGTCAGGGTCTTCTGAAGAGATTTGGCACTAGGACGCTCTGGTATCTTTCTCCAAGGCCTATACGGAAAGATTCATGAAACTCATGTGGGCATAATAAAGAAATTAGGCCGAGAGGTTACTGACTGACAATCTTGGCTGTTTGTGACAGTTTCCTTGCATGCTATTATGTTAGCCTGATCAAGCAAGCAACCAATAATGTCCTTTGAAAAGGTACCCCCAGCAGACTTTGGTTGCAGTTACAAGCAATTGTTCTTTGTGAGGTGAGATGGCTTCTGCTTCCCTCTCACTCTCTCCTCAAAACATCCCCTGCTGCCCTGGGTAGCTTAGGCTAACATAACACCATTTGGTATCCCTACCAATCGGTTAGGCTCCACATCTGGTGGAAATCCAAATCAAGACCAGTGCTCAGTAATAAGATTACTAATCTAGCAGAACACTGCAGTGTCTGCAGGGGACAAGGCACAAGTGTCAAATGTAAAGCTGACCTTCAGAGGCACTAAGGTATGAAGGGTCTACCAACATTAGTTAAAAAGGCGGGGCCATTATCCTGGCAGAATCTTGAACCTGGATGGGGCAATTCAATGTGATGGACCAAAGCGACTTCTAAGCATTGCAAATTCCAACTACCAGCAGAGTGACTACAAAATACGGCCCTCCCACTCAAAAAAAAAGAAAGAAAAGAAGCAATTGTCACTTTTTGAAAAGTCAAGCAATTTTAATTTTGAACAAAATTTTATACAAAAGAGTACTATCATTTATGATACCCAATAATATACGGCACGATTAATCATGAAATATATTTTCATAATATAATTATTTAGAGTCATAAACATTAATAATATTTTCTATAAAGTTAATTAAACTTTAATTTTTTTGACAACATACAAAATCCAAATTACATCTTTTTAGGAGGGATTCGTTCAAAAAAATCTTTTTAGGACGGAGCCAGGAACGGGCAGCTGACTACAGACTGGCAGAGAGGACATTAGTTACATTTTTCTATGTCTACTGTTTGGTCAGGTCGATGCAAGGTTCAACAGATCTGGTAACAGGGGAAAGAAAAAAGAACCATGCCAGGACAATATTGATTCCCATTTGACGTGCTGGATTGTTAATGGTTGTGTCTCTGCATCGATCCGTGCGGCTGCCTTATTCAGTAACAGTGTGTCTCACTACAGGCAGGGTTAATGGCAATTTATTATCAAGCAACCAAATTTAGTACCCATGATGAGCATTTGCTGCTTTAGCTGGAGATTAACCGGAGATATACAGGCATACCATACACAGGTTTAATATGCATGCTTACCTGGCAAGGTTGTCCAGTGATGCAGTCTGCAGCCATGCTTTGATGATGTGGGAACAAATATATGTCCCTGTTAACAAGTGCAGAAAGTGGTAGAAGCAAACATGGTTTAAAAAGCAAGTGTGAGTGCTCAATTTTTCAGTGGTTCAACATTTGCTGCGTATAATATATGCATGCAAGTTCATATGATTTTGCAGTTTCTGCAGAGCTGAGGAAGCTTGTCGTGGTAGAGTTGCGCCAAAGAGTTGGTGTACTAACTTTAGCTATTATAAGGTTTAGGCACATGTGAATGTGATTCGCCCATCGCCCTCTCATGTCCCTGCAATAGAGTCAAAAGCAATGCAATTTATTCGTGCCACAGGTGCTAAAACCTACTATAAATTACATGAAAAAGACTGATTAGCTCTGGAGTAACAGTACTTAGCTTTGCCAATAGGTCATTCTACAGGACAATGGTTTGAGTCAAACCATGTTGCTTTGGCCACGAGCAGAATGCACCTCTCATGGGAATCGGTCGCGTGAATATGATAACTATTGTCACCTGGGCCCATATTTTGCCCTACAGGTAACGCATTGCCATGCAAGCACTTCTACTCAATTCAATCCACGGCTATGCACTATATAGAATACTAACTCACCAAGGTAGGGTTAGAAATTAAAGCCAAATATCGGGCAGCAACAAATCTGAAAAATACCAAACAAACAAAATACATGAGGGTAACATTAATTGTAGATTGTAACATACATGCACAATACAGTTACATACTTCTGAAAAAAAAAGATTTAAAATGAATGCCATTTTTATTCCTAATGGCACAGTACAATCGGGCAGTAACACTGGTGATGCCATTGGTGTTTAGTAGGTACAAAGTTACATATTTCACATAGATCCAACAGAAATCTACGTTACTGAATTTTCGCAAAATAAATGTGATTCTTTGTCACACTTCCACATTTGAAAGGAACTCAAGCAAACCGTTGAGGAAGTATCATGTACTGGTTTCTGCATCAAGTGTACTTCTGACTCCATCTTGAAATGAAATTGGATTGATACCAAAGATCTGGGTTAGCTTGGTGATGTCCATAGATATGTCTGGTGGAGAAGCTACCCCACGATTAACCTGGGTAACATGTAGATGCCGGCGTTGCAAGATCTTATGATGGAAAAATAAGCATACAGAAGCAAAATGTTTAAGGCGACCTCAATGCTCATGTTGGATACTATTTCAGTTGTAAAGTTAAGACCAACTTGCATCTAAAAAATCATGCTTATTGAATAGCTGTGTTCTGATAGTCCTCGTGTGCTAACACTAAACATGCAGGTATGGATGCTTCAATGCTACATTCCAGAGGCAAGATAATACCGATGATGCAGACACAGATTTGATTATACTGGGGTTATATCCACGAACAACAGCAACAGACTCAGCCATCTGCAGTCTTGATACCCTATCTGGACCACCAACATTCAGGAGGACCTGGACTTTTTTGCCATCTGCAGCATGCACTTTGATGTCAGGCACCATGGAAAACATTGCTAATAGGAAAACACTAATATTGAAGTGTTATATATGAACTGGAACATGTTAAAATTGTTTATAGAGCGAACACAAGAAAGAGTTCCACAAATGCTACAAGTCAAACTCATACCTGATAACCAAGTTTTTGTCAACGACAAAATCACGTCCACCATATCTCTGACATAGACAGGGCACCGGAATTCGTCATTGAAGAACTCAACCTGTTGGCCTTGTGAAAGAACACCATCCATCCACTGCATCCAAATGCCAAGTACTTTTCTTAGTTAGACACTGCTCTGGTCCTGTAGAATCAGTTTTGAGTTCTGAAACATTAGCAACACGAGTTTACCTAGTTATAGTTGGGGAGGGAGAATAACATAACACACTATTTGTGAGTGCTGAGCAGTGAGTGCATTTTACCTGAATGGGAAGAGATTTCGCCACAGGGGAGATTGTTTGTGGCCCATAGATAATGCTGCTTCTCAAGATGGCATAGTTTGAGCATTTCTCAACAATGAGTTTCTCAGCGGCAACTTTAGATTTTCCATACATGTTCACCGGCATTGTCTCGTCCTCTTCTTTGTAGAAGGATTTCACCCCCTCATAAACTGTCAGTACAGGAGAGGCATATTTCAATGTACACATGAGTATGTCTAGGATGGACATACATGCAGTATGCACCACAGTCCACACTCCACAGATAGAAATGTCTGAGTATTAATCAGAGTATGGCAGCACCAAGGAAAGGATTGTGAGTGCTGTACCTTGATCAGTTGAGAGATGAATCAAAAGTGGGTCGTCATTGCCAAAACTCAGCAACCAATTCACAAGTGAGGAAGGCACATTGGTAGCCATAGCAGCAGGTGGATCCATTTCGCATGCCCGAGGAACTGACATCGCAGCACAGTTGACAACTACCTGTGGCTGAACATAACAGGTTAGCATGCTCTGTTAGCTAGTAGTGATCTCGTGATTCACGTAACGTATTAAGCCAAGCAACCGCCAATCAGTCAATCATCACTGAATCAGTATGAGCACAAGTTCGTATGAAGCTCAGCAGAGAGTTCCGCGCGGTGGTGGGAATGCCGACGCGTACGTACCTGGCCGAAGGACGCGGAGATCGCTTCGAAGCCATCGCCGGAGCGGAGGTCGGCGCGGAACGCGCGGACGGAGGGGAGCGCGTCGAGGAGCGGCTGCGGCGGGGCGGGGCTGTGGTGGGTGAAAGCGACGTTTAGGCGGTTGGCAGCGGAGGACGCCGCGAGCGCCGCGAGCAGGTGCTGGCCCAGGTAGCCGCTGCCGCCCCACCCCCAGCACCCGCTTCCTCTCCTCCTCCTTCCCCGCCATCTCGAGAGATCCGCTGCGAACTCGAGATTGCGAGGGAGGGAAGCAAAGGAGAGCTCGGCTTTGGCTCTCCGTGGGGCCCACCCGTCAGTTGAGAGCGCGATACGTATCCTAGTGGCGAAGGCGGAAACCTAACTGCTCTCCCCTCCTCTTCTCTTCACTTCAGTCTGTTGCGTTCCGTTGCCTTGGTCGCCGCCGCCGCCAAAACCCAGCAGCGAGCGATAAACCCTACAGAGGCACAGAGCCGCGCCGTCGCTGCACCCGGCGGCGATGGGGGGAGGGCCGCGCACGTTCCCGGGCGGGCTGTCTAAGTGGCAGTACAAGAGGATGCACGAGAAGCTGGCGCGGCAGAAGCAGCGGGGGCTCCTCCGCCACGAGAAGCAGCTCTACCTCGCCCGCCTCCGCTCCGAGATCCGCGCCTCCCGCCTCCCGGGCGCCGCCGCCGCCTCAGCGGAGGCTCCAACGGGCGAGGGGCCCACCTCGTCGCGCGCCCACATCCGTGCCCTCGCCGACCGCTTCCGCAGGCCCGGCGCCGAGGACCTCTGGAACGAGGACGACGGGCCCCTCCGCCGCGCCAAGCCTCCGCCGACTGGGATCACGTCGGGTGTCCAGCACCACCGCCACCAGCAGCTGGACACGGGAAAGCCCCGCGGAGGACCGAGTTGGGAGGACTGGGAGGACCTGGCGGCTCTGGAGCAACCGAGGCCTCGGAGGGAGCCTTTAGACAGGGGAACCTTGGCCGCGTTCAATCCCAGAAGAGAGTACCTAACAGTGGTGGCACCGTGTGTCGACCTGAGACCATTGATTGCTAGAGGGCTTACTAAGGTTGGGAATGGAAGGAGGGAGGAGACGCCATTGGCGCTATTTAATCGGGAGAGGCCGTACTCGGTGCCTGCGAGGCGGTTCGGCAGGAAATGGAGACCAGATACGTCGGATGACGACGACGACGTGGGTACGTCTGCGCGCAAGAGAGATCTGAGGTTTGGAAAGTTTGCGGCGTCGAGCGAAGAGGATTCAGAAATTGACGAGTCTGAGGACACTGGTGCTATCAGGAAGAGATGGAGCAGTGCTGCTCTAAGGAACTGTGATATGAAGAAGGAAAGGCGGGCGCTCAAGTCTCACGAGGAGGAAAGCGATGATCTCGAGGGTAGAATCCGAGAGCTGCGAGAGGAGATCAGAAATAGGGAGGTTTTGGGTACTGAGAGGAGGCGTTATGAGTCCAGGGGTGAATCTCTGCTTACCAGTAAAAGGTCACGCTCTCTCATATTTCATTATATGCTATTGTTTATATTTGCTGTGTAGCCTAGGAACTTCATACTGTATGGTTCATGAAATTTAGGTAAAGCGATGAAATATTCTTGATATGTGTGCATCATATTGTATTGAATCCTCTAGTTCAGCTTCTGGAGTTCCGTTTTATCATGACACTGTCCTTTAATATATAAAAAAAATAACAATAATGCAAAGAGTGGAGGCAGTATAGGTTGCTCATCACTGCACATCATGATACTTTTCCTTTTCACACAAGGTTAATGAACGATTCGTGAATAATGAATTTATTTTTGCATGTCCTATCTTACTATGAAATAGAGATAGCATCCATATAACCATCAAGTTATGTTGTTTCTGTCTTCAGATTTGATGAGTGTGGTGTCTCCCCTCTGACAGTGAAAGCACTTACTGATGCTGGATATGTACAAACAACTGTGGTGCAAGAGGCAGCTCTTCCTATATGTCTTGAAGGTATTATATTTATTTTACTTTCTCTAGGAATTTTTTACACAAAAAAGAAACAAAAGGAATGGACTCTGTGATATGAGGAAAACATGTGTTTGGGTTCCGAAAAAATTGAGAACATATTTGTCAGAATGAGGTTTAGGTTGCCCCTCGTAATCTTATGCATGTACATCTGTCAAGAAGCCAGGTTGTTAAATATTTGTTTGTACATTGTCATGTCTTCTTTAAGCATATAAGCATATGTCCATGTTGCTTGACTTAAGTAATCATTTTAGTACGTTCGACCTTATGATACCATTCCGTTATATCTCTGCCTGAAGTCACCGCATCACAGAAGTCATTGAATTTCTCACTTATACTACCATATATAAGCAGGTAAAGATGTTCTTGTCAAGGCCAAAACTGGAACCGGCAAAAGTGCAGCTTTTCTGGTAAGTAATGTTCACTCATGATATATTAGTTTCAGACATTCTGTTTCTTTTGATGTTCATATTGTTCAACCAATTTATTCAAAATGGATCGATAAACAGCTTCCTGCAATTGAATCAGTCTTGAATGGTATGGAGAGCAATACAAATCAGCGAGTATCTCCAATATTTGTTCTTGTCCTCTGCCCTACAAGAGAGCTTGCTATTCAGCTTACAGCTGAAGCAAATGTCTTGTTGAAGTACCATGAAGGAATTGGTGTTCAATCTCTTATTGGCGGCACTAGATTCAAGCTTGATCAGAGACGTTTAGAATCTGATCCATGCCAGGTTTGTCATATTTATCGACCTACCGAAGGTTAAGACAAAACTAAATTTAGCCTGACCATTTTCGATTTTCTTCTTTCTCTTCCAGATTTTAGTTGCTACACCTGGTAGACTGCTGGATCACATTGAAAACAAATCATCATTCTCTGTTCGTTTGATGAGATTGAAATTGCTTGTGTTGGATGAAGCTGATCATTTGCTAGATTTGGGTTTCCGTAAAGACATAGAAAAGATCGTCGATAGCTTGCCACGTCAAAGGCAAACATTGCTCTTCTCAGCTACTATTCCAAAAGAGGTAGTATAATCAGCATAGCTCGCACACCAATATATGTATATTTTTGTCTAACTTCGTATGTGTTATATTATACTATATCTGTGAATGAATAGTCACAATCATAAAACTGGGAGTAATGGTTGCTAGTTGTGACTGACAGGTTCGAAGAGTTTCACAGCTAGTATTAAATAGGGATCATGTTTTTGTTGACACAGTGGGCCTTGGAGCTGTTGAAACCCCAACTAAGGTACTCTTTATTTTATTTTTTGAAACAAAACTAAGGTATACTTTCTCAAAATTTGGTTCTCTTACTATTCTGATAAGAACTTAATACTCACGTATAAATGTTTGGAGCCATATATTCTCCACTCTTTGGTTTGACCATTTGAATATTATATTATCATAATTTTTTAGGCATACATGAGTTGTATTTGTAAATTATGTCTAGCTTAAAATAGATGTTTGTGGCCCTCTGTTAGCCTTCTTTCATATTCTCTGTTATGAAAAATATTTTGTTTGCTCGTTGATCCATTTGTACCTCCTGTTGTTGAACTTAGGTGCATCAGTCATGTCTTGTGGTACCACATGAGCTGCATTTTCATATGGTTCATCACCTACTTCGAGAGCATATTGATCGTGAAGTTGATTACAAGGTCCTACATCTCCTTTTCTTCAAACAACCAGTTGTAAGAACTGCAATTTGTTGTTTTACTAATAATATTCAAATTTCAGGTTATTGTTTTCTGCACGACAGCCATGTTGACTGAATTTATGTATATCATGCTTCGAGATTTGAAGTTAAATGTCAGGGAAATTCACTCAAGAAAACCTCAGCTTTATAGAACTCGCATATCTGAAGAGTTCCGGGGCTCTAATCGCATAATTCTTGTAACATCAGATGTTTCTACTCGTGGGGTGAATTATCCAGATGTCACCCTTGTGATTCAGGTGAAATTCCATGCATGATTATTGTAACTGAAGAAAGTTGTGTGGCATGATTACATTGCTTATGTGCTTCAGTATTGTAGTACTGACATACATGCTTCTTGGATTAGGTTGGTGTTCCTCCTGATAGAGAGCATTACATCCATCGTCTCGGAAGGACTGGAAGGGAAGGGAAATCTGGCAAAGGAATTCTTTTGATTGCGCCATGGGAACAATATTTCTTGAATGAGATAGGCGATCTCCCGATTGAGAAGAATCCAGCACCAGACATTGCTCAGGAGATGAAGCAAAAGGTCCGGATTGCTAACTTAGCTTGTATTCTTGTTATCTTTTAGTAACTAGCTTATTGTGTCCTATAATCATCTCATCATGCAATTTATCATTAATGATTACGAGACCTTCATTTATATGCCCACGGCAGCTTTTCTAATGTTTTATGTTATCATCACACTATTCAGTTCACTGTTTAACTGCTACCCCATTATATTGTAGTGATTAAATAGTCACTGATCAGATTATTCAGCCATTGTCATACTTTTGTTCACATTTTGCAATGCAGGTTGACGATTCAATAAAAATCGTTGACATGAGCATCAAAGAAGCAGCATACCATGGGTGGCTTGGTTACTATAACTCAATCGCAGACATAGGAAGAGATAAAACCATGCTTGCTGACCTAGCAAATCGATTTGGTGCCTCGATTGGCTTGGAGAAGCCTCCAGCAATATACCGGAAGACCGCACTGAAGATGGGGCTGAAGGATGTCCCTGGGATTCGAATAAGGAAATGACTTGTTCCAGCATTGGAAACACAGCACGGGTTTCTCTGTGTTCCCTTGGCTTTTATCTTAGTGTACAGATTCATTCTCATAGTCTCAGGGATGAGTAGTATTTGTTTTATTTTCACCTATACAGTGGCATTTCTGTGCACTGGTTGCTCCATTGATCAGCTTCCTTGACGATGTACTGATGAATAAGACAGGCTTCCATGCAAATTATTGTGATCCAAAAAGTGTTGAAACATGGAACCGTGCTTTTCAATTTTCATTGTATTATATGGTAAAGCTCCAGGATCTGCTTGATCATCATTAAGCAGCTTAACTGTTTTTTTAGATGGTATAGCATCTACCAAAATCATTTATATCAGGGGGCACGAACTCGTGTGCGAACCCCGCTTCTGATTCTTGTGGCTAGGAATACACCTGCGTTTAATATTCATAGAAATGCTTGCAGCCGCTGCAGCTCTACGTTTTGCTGTTCCTAGAACTGTTTGCAGCAGCAGCCGAGTTTTACTTTTCCTTACAAATGATATATTTGCAGCGGCACGAAGTACAGAACTGTGCTGTAAATAATATATCCTTATTACAAATACAAATTGTGATTACGAAAAGACAAATTGTGATAATAATAAATTATAAAAAAAAAATCGGTGACTGAACCTCATTCAGATACATAATAGCCCAGGCACATAATAAATAATATGTCTTCATTTTCAATAAAATGGCCCAGGCACATAATAGATAAGATACATGAAGGCATATTAGACTGTTATCGCCTGTCTGAGGCCACTGATTCAGCAGAAAATAGATACTTCACGCGAGAAAGAACCGAGTCATGCGCTGGATCATATGGATGGTCCTTGGATGGGATCTCCAGTATAGCAGGAACAGGTTTGTTGTAGCCATCTACCAAGAACCTTATCATGTTTGCAACCTGACAGACACAAATTGAACACCTCAGAGAAAAGATTTCATATCGTTTTTTAAAGCATTTGAATTTAAACTTTTACAGAAACTACTCAAAGCGGAAAGCTTTAGGCTGATTTTTGGTGCATTACTGGAGTTCCTATGTGCGCTAAATATTGTAGGAGCCTAAGTTCTGCAGACTGAGCAAACACTTAGAACTAAGTCCAATAAAAGGTTAAGAGCATGTTTGGTTCGTGGCAAAATGTTGTCAAGCCACAGGTTAGGTGTGCCACAGTTTCTTAGTGTGTTCTTTAGTTCTCTGCAACACTTCTGGCCCACCTGCCATTGACTCGTTTATTTGTCAAACCATGTCTAAGGTGTGACGAACAAATTGTTAGCCCCAAAAATAGCTAAGGGTGGCAATATGCGATCACTATCCAAACACACCATAATTAGACCTGCAGGGGCATAGGCAAGTATGTTGTAATGAAATACCACAAGCTCAAAAATTTTACCCCTAAAGGTACATTTTATTGTGTTTAGAATTGAGTGCAAATTTCCCAAAACTAGAAAATTTAGCTCTCCCATGATCCCATGATACAAAAGAATAAACAGCTGAACAAAAAAAAATACTGTATTAAACAAGATTACTTACATATTGGCTGATGAGTACAATTGCAATGTCCTCTCTAGCGGTGAACTCCTTAAATGCATCTTCAATTTGTTTAACTGTTGTTTCTGTAGCATAATAAAGACATAGCTTGGTAAGCACACAGGACGTTATCATCAACATAATAACAAATAAGAACGATATAAATAAAAGTAAAAGGGCCATCAGATCAGCATTTGAACTAAATACAGGAAGCCATATACAAATGTTGAGCTAACAAATAAAATTCAGTTTTCCTGAAAGCTTTAACTTTCTATGTTCAAAAAGTAAACCAACTGCGAAAACAACAAAAAAAAAATGTGTCAATTAATCTATAATCAAAGCTCACAGCTTAATAAGTTACTTTAGAAGTTTGAGTATCTTCCAGAGTAAAACTTACGGCCAAATAGAACAACTTCAGGTTCGACACATTAGCTAAATCGGTCACTGGAATTCACAGATGATTGTGTAATGTTCTAGTACAACTTTTTGGCACAGAAGGTACCATAAAAAACCTTGCTACGAAGAACCATTGCTGAAGCAATCTACCAGCACGCTAATATTGCAATAAACTGAGTGACACACAATGACCAGGGGGCATTTTTTTTCTGTGAGCGCACTATGCTGCAGAGCTTTCAAAAGATTCATCACGTTCGACACTTAACTCTATATTAGTACTATGCATCAGTGGGTAAGTCATGCATGACCTTTGTATGAAAGTTAACACCATTATTCTGTGAAGTAAAAATCTAGGCAAGTTCAAACTATCATAGACAATTTAAATGGCTTTGCACATTAACAGTTTCAAGGAATTACTGTTATCAACAATAAGATAGTTTGTTTTCTTTCTCAAATCCACATTGCCAACTCCAGCCAACAAAAATCCAGTCACCGTGTCCTGAAAAAAAAAGTGGAGAAGACAAAATCATTCCCATAGTAGAGTTATAATTGTGCACTAAGATTAAAGTAGAAAACCTGGCCATACAGAATACAAACAAAATCTGGCTGTTCTTAAGGTGACATCTGACAGGTAATGAGATCAGATTAAAAGGCAATCACTGACTGGAGAAGCACTGTATACTACGATAAGTCTATCCCAGTGCCAGGAAATGAAGGACATGTGAAAAAAAATATATATATCAGGGGTCTCTGTAATCATTTTGCTTGAGCATCCACTGGAAAAGTTTTTTTTTCCTTCATTGCTATAAGATATTAAAGTGGTGTCTTATTTGGCACTGGAAAAGTTTTTCTCCCTTAATTGTCATTGTCATGGACTCAAACATTCATATTCATGCTTTATTTACATGTCATTTAAGTCCATTTAGAGTTATCTGCTGTTAAGTGGCATGGGAAATGACCTCTCTGCCCCTATATTCAGCAACTAGTATGCAACCGGTTACATACCTCGTCGGCGATGATGGCGATTAGCGCAGAGTTGATGGTCGGGACGTTGGCTCTCCCCGCCATTGCTGCCGCCTCTTCTCTTCCTGGCAGCAATCGAAAACCAAGACGCTAGGATCAGAGAAAGAAATCGCGGGAGGAGGAGGAGGTAATTCAGGATTGGACCTTGCTAATCGCGGATCCGCGAGCGGGCTTGGAGATGGGAAATCCGGCGCGAGATCGATCGATCGATCAAAACGACTTTGTCCCGCGGCGTCGACGGATCGGAATCGGATAGTCTAATCTGCAGTATTTTTATTTCGGTCTCAGAAATCCTGTCCGAGTCGAACGCCCACCGTGGCTGCTACGATGGGCCTTGGAGTGGGCTCGGAAGTAGCCGGGCCTTCGACACCCGGGCTTGTAGCACTTGGGCCTAAAGACATGCAACGCCGCCATTAGCCCAGATTACTGACCTTTTGACTACCAAAGAGTTTGCCTTGGCTTAGGGTTTGCTCCCGTCTCCTTCCTTCCTTGTCTGCTGGCTCCTCCTGCCGCCGTGTCGGCTGTGTTGTTGGCGGCGAGTGAAGGAACATGTCGAAGAAGAACAACCTCGCCAAGCGGAAGAAGCAGTACGAGTTCGACCTCCAGCGTACGATTACATCTCCTCTTGCCTCCTTTCCCTTTCTTTCTTGTCCAATTTTGATCGTCGCTGGCTGATTTGGTGCTTGGATACTGGCGTTGCGGTGTGCAGGGGAGAAGGAGGCCAAGGAGAAGCAGGCTAAGAAGCTGCAAGCCAAGAAATCCAAGATGAAGGTACCGCTGCCCCCCATTGCTTTCGCTCCTTCTTCCTATTCCTGCTGTATTGGATGCTCTGATCTGACTAGTAGTAAATACAGAGGGAAGGAATTACTCATTGACATTGCTGGATGCATCTTTCTCTGTTTGCTATGGGACCTCGTTTTCCAATCATTTGCCTTAGATAGAGAAGGCGGCCCTAAGCTAGTAACAAGATAACCAGCTGCAGCTGGTGAATTGACATTGCTACGCAAAAAGATACTCCACTCATTAAGAGACTAATTTTTCGCCTGATTTTGCACCCAAAAAGCTAAACACATGGCAAGCGTGGAAATTGTTCACCAGTCATGCCTGGAATTGCTTGCAGCTGCTTTGTTTATGATCGTTCATCAAAGTTACATATATATACGTCCTTGATTGTTTTATCATCTCAACTATTGTCAGGGGTCCGGTTTTACTCCTGTAAACGGTTTAGCAGTTATTAGTAACCAAATGTAGTGTGCTCTAGGCGCATGAAAACAGTCGTTACTCCTAAGCTCTATCAAGTTGTTTTCTCATTTGCACAATTCAGCATTATGTTTCACTGCCTACATATGTGATTTGAAGTTTTGCCTATCAGCCATTTTATCTATTTGCTGGCTTTTTGCTGTGTTCTTTGTGCCAGCTAAATAACTCTTTGTGCTGCACATGCCATCTGATGAACTTCTCATGGTAATTTTGTGGCTCTGGGAAAAGTGCTAATCTGCTGTTCTCTAAAACCGGCACTGTAATCCTTTGGTAGCATTCTGTGTTTGGCCCTGAGGAGATTTTCTTGTCAATCTATAACTTGTACTTCAGCTTTTTTTCTTCCTCTGCCTCCTTGAATCGTACTATTTTTTGTTTGGTCATGTACTTTTTCTTGTTTTAATATCTGGATTTCACTGCATGTTCGACCATGATGCTGCAGTAACACTAGGATTTGAACAGCCTAAATACCACATCTGTCTTAATGTTGTTCTTTTTTCTCAAATTGTTCAGATAGACGGTGGTAAAAAGAAACTTAAGGGTGGTCAGTTTAAGGTTGGGAAGAGAAAGGTGAAGACGAAACTTTCAGCATTAGCAAAATCCAAAGCCGCACAAGCAATGGAGGTCGACAAGTGACTGCGGAGTTCGAACTGATGTTGGAACTCCGAAGGAAATGGCAAAGTTCTATGCCCACATGAATAGCTTTTGATGGGGGCAGATGGGAACCGTGAAGTGCAGCAGCCTGTTAATCCTTTACTTTTATGTACTACTCGTGTAGTGGTAGTATAAATGTGTTTGGCAACAGAATATCAATGGTATTGATTCAGATTTGTGATCTTTATGCTCTTTTGCTTGGGATGCAGCAGCATTTTATACATGTGCCAGTCAACAGTGTATTGTGGAGTGGGTCCACTGAAATCATTCCAATGCTTTTTCTTGCATGTGCAGCGACTCAATATGTTGACAAGTGATGCCTGCCTCTTTTTGTCACCAGTTTTCCTGAACGTTTTCAGATTTAAAACTTGTAAACCGAAAGTCTTCTAAATCATCACTAGCCACTTCTATAAACTTCCAAATTGAGTCTTCTAAATCATCATAGCCATTTTTATACTTTTGTTTCCGTTGTATACATTTGCACCGGGGAATAATAGACTACTTATAACCACCATATGAGGAAAAAAAAAGGCTATTTTGTGATATGCATACTTGTGCTGCTGTTTTGGTGTGCCTGCATTTTGTCATCTTGCTGATACGGTAGCAGTTTGTTTATTAGTCTCCTTGTAACAAGAAGAAAGCGGTTGTTTAATCTCTTCGGAAGTAGCGACAAGGTGTCGTCGAAAGCGGCCTGGCACATGGCCATCTTCAGGCTGTGGTCCATTGGAACCTACTGGATGTGAGCTCCAGTACGTGATGCTCATGTCACCACTTTTGACTCTTTTCTTCTCAGACCCTGAAAGAAACACTCCGGAAACTGAAATCCCAATAATAAACATCTAGGGCTAGAGGCTATGTTCGGCTGATTGATAATTCTGACTGATTAAATAGTATTATGTGAGAGAGGATAAGCTGAAACAAGCTTAAACAAGTTGAGATTAAACAAATTGAGAGTAGTTCAAGTGAACACTGAATTTTCGTGCTCCATGCATATCAACAGCTCTCTCTCCGTTGAAATGCGTTCTTTTGAACAAACAAATATCTTTTATTAGTACAGTTCTAATAATCAATCCTATTAAACAAGTGATAGCAAATATCTCTTTCTGGCGGCAAAAGCTTGTTCAGCTATTTCTGGGGTGGCTTCACAGCGCAGTTATTACTGCCATCCTATCCTACGCGTTCAACAAGCGATGTGTCTTTGTCTCCGTACCCGGTCAAGGCTAGGATCTCTTGTCACAGCCATCCCGTGGCACTCTCTCTGTGTTGCACCGGTGTTAATCAAAACCGTTGGTTAAACCGATTAGGGATGAAAATATATGGACAGGAAAATCCTAAAACAGTGTTTGTTGATTCAGTTATTATTCAAACATTAAAACAGTGTTTGTTGATTCAGTTATTATTCAAACATAGATGATGAAAGAAAGGCATAGGAACTGCATTTATTATTATTATTATTCTTTGATTGAGACGACATAACATACTAGGTAGATTATATTTGTTTATATTTTCTTTGTACGAATTAAGAGTCTCATCAGAGTGTGCATTTTGAACATAAAAAAACTTTTACATAAATAAATCAATAAAGTCACGTGAAGTTATTTGAATAAATAACTAGTTATCGAATATTGTTTTACGATAATATCAAATGTCTGCTCTATTTTCAATGAAATCGTTGGGAGTCTTCACTTTTAGTTTAAGTGATACTTTTAACTATTACTACATGTGCTATTGTTGAGGTGGCAAGTGTTCGTTAAATGCTTGTGCGGCTAAAACCCACCCATTGTCAAACAACGTAATCTACCACACGTTTGGTTAGAGGTAATCGAAAGGAGAAAATGAGAATTTAGAGAGGGAAGTTTAAAAATAGTTTGTTTCTTCCAAAATAGGAGGTTTAGATAGCAAATTCCAAGCAATCACTTACCATTAAAGGTATTTTTAGTTGCCAATATATACCCATGCGTCTTCATGTAAAGTGTTATTAAGTCATGCTAGTATATGTCACATAATCTTTTCTCTCATTTTTTCTTGATATTCCTGTAGTCTACTAGTATATGTCACATAATCTTTTCTCTCATTTTTTCTTGATTTTCTCACAAAGTTGTGACACCATTGTTGCAATGCCGTGTTGCAATGCCATCGCTATGAATAACTAGAGCGCCACTATTGAGGACGGACTTGTGCGAGGGGTAAATTGAACGCCATAATCTTGTGATGGAGATGACTAGCACAAGGCCAACACAATATGAAAGGAGAATCAACGGACATGTCCATTCTAGCAAGATTGGTGGAATAAGGTGTGAGTAGCCATTGTCAAATAGGAAGAACTTCACACCGTGGATGTTTAGTGCAATTGGCTTCAATCGAGGTTAATAAGTTTGAATCTAGCACTAGCACATGGACCTAAGATGACATAGGCTAAATATATGACAGAGAAAAAAAATGAGTAAATGAGAAGCTTGAATCGGAGTAGGAGGAATAGTTCACTAGAATTTCATAACCATAGTCATCCATAGAGAGTTAAATAGGTCATGGCATCGTGACGATTTTAGTCCAAGATGCCTGTGATTTGAGAAGTGGCGGGCAAAGGAGATCATGCGCAGTTATGAATTTCGATGTATAGGTGGAGATGAGGAAGTGTGAACACGTGATGCCATATGCGATGACAACTTTTTTGCATGGCGTTAATATGGAATTAACAACCAATTACCCTAAAATCTTAATAGACACCAGGCGATAAATCGACAATCTTGCTTAGCCTTTCTTAGTTATGGTGTTGTAAACTTATTCGACACAGATTCTTAGATGAAGGTGGATATATATTTCTAAAACATATCACATTTTATTTAATATAATACCCTCGTGCTTTTTTAGAAATTGTAGTTAAAGAAAAAGAAGGTTTGAAACTATTATAATAGGTGAGAATAGCCTTAAATGTCCCATAGAGGTAGGGTGGAAATCTAACATTACCTTAAAATCTCGATGACACTATTGGAGTGATAAAATCACCTTGTACTATCATGACATGTTATTTGAACCATCAACTCAAACACTTCCATGATTGGTGTGATTCACCACCACACTCGCATACTCACGGTGACTGAGTAGCAATGTGCCATTCTTTCTGCCCCTCACAGAAAATCCTTCTCCCTCCTCCCGCACTATCTCTCTCTCTCTCTCCTCGCACACATACAGCATACATGCTCGCTCTTCCTCCTGTTGGGTCCGTCCCCTTCCTTCCTCTGAGTCTGATCTCTCCTCCCTCCTTCCTCAGCCCCCAATCCCTAGGGTTTTAGCGCCCCATTTCCGCATCGCCATTCCCGATCGGATCGCCTCTTTCCCACCCGCTGCCGAGCAGATCCCGGCGCCGAGTCACTCACCCAACCCTCCGGCGCCGCCACCCTTCGTCTCAGAGGGTCGGTCTCCACCGAAAGCCTCGCAACAAATCCCCTCCGTTTCTCGCTCCAGCCATTCGTTGCAAAGATTGTGTTTTTTCCCCTCATCCATGCCTCGCGTTCCATTCCTTCCGTCTCCAGAAGTCCCACCGCTTTCCTGAGATCTCCCGTTCCTCGATCTGATCTCGCCTCGTCCCGCCACCACAAGCAACAGCGGCGGTTTTGCGCAAGAGTTCTTGCTGGGAGGGAGGGCAAGATCCCTCAGGGTTGAGATTCTCGCATCCATTTGCTCGCTTCAATACCTTTCGGGAGCATCTGATCTCGAACAGTGAGACAAAGTAGCCACCTTTGTGCCGTTCGTTCCTTGCTGCAACTAGGCAGGCTTGCCCCCTGCCTGCCTGCGTATCGGTGGGTGGCGGCGCTGCCCATTCCTATGAATGGACGGGAGGGAGTCCACGTTGGCGTCGGGGCCCAACTTCTCGTCGTTCTACGCGCAGCACCGGGGCATCATCGGGCCACCGGGTGTCCCCGGCGGCCACTCGTCGGCGGGGCTCCACGGCCCACCGCCCGGCCAGTACCGCCAGCATCTTGATGCTGTCTCTGGGTACGCATTTCAGACCCCGCATGTTGGGGGTCCCCACATTGGGCAGGGGTACCACCACGTCGAGGCCTCACCTCATGTGGCGCAGCACAGCGCCGCCGGTGGTGGTGGCTCCAGCTCCGGTGGCGGCGGTGGTGGTATGGATGTTGGCATGGGTGCGATTGTGAGCGCTGATGTTAAGGGGGATCAGGGGAGTGGACCTGGTGGCCAGGATGAGCAGGTGAAGAAGAAGAGGGGTAGGCCGAGGAAGTATAAGCCTGATGGGGCCGTGACTCTCGGGTTATCACCCTCTTCGTCATCGACGCCTCACTCGTCCAGCCCCGGGATGGGAACCATGGTTTGCACTCCAGGTTCTGGATTTGGGTCGGCGGGATCAGGGGGTTCAGGTTCGGGTGCCCCATCGGAGAAACGTGGCAGGGGAAGGCCACCTGGCTCTGGAAAGATGCAACAGTTGGCTTCACTTGGTGAGCTTCTATGGGCCTTGTAATTTCAATTACATACCCTATGCTATGCATTATGATAATCAATTCATATGGATTATATGTACTTTATCTGTGAAACTGAATCAAATGTGCTAGGCAATTAATTGTACGTTTCAATCTCTGTAACGGATAACTTTTCACATGATCGCATTGCTTCTTGGGTTTGTATATGCTCTGACTGTGGCCGCCTATTGTGTTATGTTGGACCTTCCTTGAGTGATGAATCCAGACACATTGTATATTCCTGTATTAAGATGAGTACTGGACTTAGCTTATATGTTCTGTCTAGCAAGTAGCAATTGGATCAACTCCGATTAATGTGTTCTGTCGCACCTGTGCTTTTGGTCTGTTTCTTACGTTACATTCACTGACTGTCTTCCCCATGATTGCTAGGCCGTTATTCACCTATTGCTTCTGGAATATATAACTGTCATCATGGAAAATACAATCCCCTCGCATTCTGTCCTGTTTCCGTTTCTGTTGCATGACCTTTTCAGGATTTTACTCTGAAATTTGAGTAGGTCTGTGTTCTTTAAGCATCTTTTTTTGTCGTTTTCCTAAATTGAGATCATGAATTCAAAGTTCTTGAATTAACAACATATTTATATCGTCTGCTGGCTCTGTTATGTTAAGCAAGCAGTTGACCTCTTTAACTACCTTGTCTTTTCCCAAAAGTAAAAGAAAGAAGTGGACCCTTTTCCTATCTTTTTTGTTCTTTTGCGTTCCCTTTTTTAATATGCATGAACTGGTGATTTTGTATCTTTGTCGTCTGATGAAATTTTATTGTCTTGTTTAGGAAAGTGGTTTCTTGGCTCTGTTGGAACAGGTTTTACTCCTCATGTGATTATTATTCAACCAGGAGAGGTAAGTTTGAATGAACACTAACTGATGATTAATTTCCAAAAGGGTCGCTTGCACCCCATGTTGATTCATGCATGATTGATATGTGGGAGTGGGGCTTCTTGTTTGTGAAGTGGCATGAGTGATGGTGGTGATCGTTTGTATCAGATGCTGCTAATTACCTTCAAATGTATCTGGTTTACCCAAATACCCAGTGTGCATATCCAATAAATTTCCTGCTGTAATAAAGAGAATTTGCTAGATGCAGTATCTGAATAGACAATGCCTGATAAATCTGGAGGGTAGTGTAGCAAACTCTTCTTTGGTGGTCAATTCTATTTGTGGTTTTCTACTCACAGATGGCATTTAGTGGCTTCTATATTACCGCCATACATTAGGTTACAGCCATTTTGTTAGCTGTCAAATCAGGAATTTATCATTGATATTGAAGGAGGTTGTAACATGGGATGGTTGCAGCTGATTTAGTAACATTGTTACATCATGCGAGCTAATTTCTCTTGATAATTGGACTTGCTGCTGATAAATCATTTGCATTCTGCCCTCAGAAGCTGCTTGATGTGACACTTACAATGACACTTCATGCCTCAGGCTGTATTATCGTGCCAATCATACACCTAATGTCATATATATCCAATGCACCTATGGTTTTCTTTTAAAAGTGGAAAAGTTTTGCGACAAGATCCTGATCCAGGCTCGTTCATTGAACCTTGATTTAAGCGCAGTTCAGCTTTGTGGGTTATCTACATGAGAATAATCTTTTTTCTTATTATTGATCCTTTTTTTCTATCCACTAGAATAACCTTGGGACTAAATTACTAAAATGATTTGTTCTTCTTGTTGTATTTGTGTTGCTATCTGGTTGGTGGTTGGCTATAGTGGCAATCGTTAACTCTGGTAAATACCAACCATGGGGATGGCAATTATAGCCTGATTATAGCTTTCCTGTCTGAGCAGGACGTTGCTGCCAGAATAATGCCTTCTCACAACAAGGCCCAAGGGCAGTGTGCATCATTTCAGCAACTGGAGCTGTTTCTACAGCAACCCTTCACCAGGATTCAGACTCTGGGGGTGTGGTTACATACGAGGTATGCCGCGGTTGGTTATCATTTGCCTAAACACTACTGCATGCATGTGTCTGTTCTTCTCTTGTTGCATTTTTTTAGTGAGATTCTTGTTGCATATTTGAATATAAATGCTTGTCCACAGTGCAAATTAAACAAAAGGTTCCCTGGTAGAATTTGCCTGGATAGTTGGATTGCTTGCATGTTACAGCTGAAGAAAGGAGGCATTTGTTTGCATACTTTCTCATAATTAGTTAAGTATGCTGAGAATGTCTGCTTTCAGTCCAAAGTTGTTGTTATCTTTGTTTTAGGTTGCAGTACAGGCCATACTTTACATGATACTTTTTTTTATGGAACTGTCCATGTATACTTTGATTATACTGTTCTCATTTAGTTTTGTACCCTTATGCTTTATTGTTGATTTGGCAGGGTCGATTTGAGATCTTGTGCCTTTCTGGGTCGTACTTGGTGCTAGATGATGGTGGCACACGGACCCGGAGCGGAGGGCTTTGCATAGCTTTGTGTGGTCCTGACCACAGAGTTATTGGTGGGAGTGTAGGTGGAGTCCTGACAGCAGCTGGAACAGTTCAGGTGTGTGCGATAGAAGATAGATCATCTGACCTTTTGTGAAGTACTATATGAATATACTGTCAGCATTATAATTTTGCTTTCATATGGTTCGTTTGCCATTGCATCTGCATAAAGAAAAGGGACCATGGCCACCATTGTGTGTATTCCTGGGCTACCTGTTTTGGTTGGGTTGTTCTCATTTATTACACACTGGTTTTGCATTGTTGCAGGTGATAGTGGGGAGCTTCATGTATGGAGGATCGAAGAAGAACAAGGCAAAAGCTGAGGCGGACATGGAGCCCAAGGAGGCGAACGCCGGCGACAAAGAGGTGGCCCCTGTGATGGCACTTGCGGAGCACAGCAGCATGGCCCCTCCTGCGATGAGCGGCGGATGGGCATCGGGCATGATGAGGCAGATGGACTCGGGAACTCCCAACATCGATATCAACTCCATCCGTGAGTAGTAGGGTAGCGGTTGCCTCGGATCTGGTTGGGTGGGCGGGTGGCTCCTTGGACACACAGCATGCATGTACTAACAACTTTGGATGTGTTGTAGGCGTCTCAGAACTTACTCCGATATGGTGCTATTGTGTATGTGATGTACTTGGGATGTTGTATTAGATAATGGGAGGTGCTTTGCCACCTAACCTAACGATCGTGCTATGTTAAATTTATGTGGTAATATGCTACATAATGTTGGATGAAGAGAGGCTTCTGGGTGAAATGAATGGGTATACTACTGATTGAGTTGGTACTGGAATTCTTGGAGGCGGGATGGATGGGTCATTGTAGACTTGTAGTCGACTTATTGCCTGTGCCCGCAAACTTTGTGAAGTTTTTGATAAAATGAAGTTAATAGAAAATATTGTTATACAGATATACCGTGATCTTCGAAAAGTAGATTGCATGGTTAATTTAACGATATTTATTATCGTAAAATATAGCATTTTTTAATATAGATTTAGTAACTTCAAAATTTAAAATGTGCTTGGTACCTGTATTGTTTATGGGAGTTGCAAACTTGCACGAGTACATATCAGTTGACTTTCTTGGGGTCGGACAGACGGTCCGAACCTGCTTTTATATCAGCCGGCCTAAACGAAAGGAGCGACAGATACGGCTTGGGTTGCTGATGAGGATCGGTAGACGGCAACATTGCGATTGCGGTGTGTATGGTATGGATAGGCACCGAACGCCGGCACGCCGCCCGCTGCATACATACCCAGAGGACAGGAGCACTACTCATCGGAGGCGGCGGCGGCAGAAATCAGCGAAGTCTGTCTGTCCTTCATAGCCTCCTCTTCAGCACTCTCGATTTCTCTAGAAAGAAAGAAAGCGGATCCTGGGGCTAAAATTTAAACCGTGTTATACCGAATATTTGAATGGTACTAAAATGATTAAACATGAACTAAATATAAAACTAATTACATAGGAGTGGACTAATTAGTGAGATGAAACTATTAAGCCCAATTAATTCATCATTAGTGTAACATCACATGTCAAATCACGGACTAATTAGACTTAATAGATTCATCTCGCAAATTAGACCCAATATGTGTAATGAGTTTTATAACTAGTTTATGCTACCTCCGTCCCTAAAAGAATGTAATTATGGGAACCGCGCCAGTCAAAGTAGCTCATGTTTGACCAGCTTTATATTAAATAATATTAGTATTTATGTCTCTAAATAATTTTATTATGAAAATATATTTTATAATTAATCCAATGGTACTAATTTTATACTACAAATCTTAGTATATTTTTATACAAATTTAGTCAAAGTTCAAACCGTTTAACTTCTCGAAAAGCGAGACTTGCATTCTTTTGAGGACGGAGATAGTATTTAATACTTCAAATTAGTGTCCAAATATACGATGTGATAAGTAAAGTTAGACGCTTGGAAACAAAACAACGCGGATAGAGAATTTTGTAGGGATATGACACTGCCAGAGTTTTCCTAAGAGCTTGTTTGGATGCGCATGTATCTCCCTCAAACCACATGTGTTGGAGTGTATTTGAACTAATATACACTCTAATCCACTCTAATCCATGTGGTTTGAGAGCAATACATGCACATCCAAACAAAGCCTAAAAGATGCGTGTTGGGTGTGACGTGTACGTTGTGTTTGAGAAAAAAATCCATAAAAGTATATTTCGAATCACTGTTCAGAATCACAGCATCCAAGGAAGAGGGTCAACCCCGTCCAAAATATCTTGCTGTAAACTCCCGCACACGTCAACGACGAACTCCAAAGCAGAGAAAGATGCAACCTACGTAAGGTCTTGTTTGAAGGCGCATGTATCTATCGTTCTACCTCAAACCATGGATTGAAGTGTACTGAAATGTATATTAGTTCAAATATAATCCAACACATGTGGTTTGAGTGAGATACCCTAAACGATGAGAAGAGACCATGCATCTGCAAAAGAGCATGCACTCAAACATGCCAGCAACTGCGGTTTTAAAAATTCTAGGGGGGAGTAAGCCCCAATGTTTAAACAAGTTTTCAACGTCATTTTACAGTACCGCCCGGCTAAAGACCGGCCACCACCCAGTGAAAAAAAAATAACTTAGATGGAGAGCCCTGAGTACAGTGTTTCTACAGAGTTCAGCAACAACACTAGCAGAAAACAACATTCATATGCATGTCGATCTCCTACCCTCATGCAATGAGGCTGTGTGGAGCGCCAGAGTTTCTATAGAGTTCAGCGACAACACAACAAAAAGACGATAGAACTATCTACAGGGGGGGCAGCACAAAACGTCTCCATAGGCACATCTCCTACCCAGCGTCACCTCTCATAGGCACGTCTCCTACTCATGAGCAATCAGGCTGGAGGAGGGCTCCATAGCACAAGCTGCACAGCAAATAGACCAAGAAATCGGTTTATGCATCATATCACATGGTTTAACATCACATGCAAGAAACACTACTACTTATAGAAACTGGACCAGGAACATTCAGATTAAGATAAAAAGAAAACTGCAGATCGAATGATCCGGATTAACATAGTATCTTACTTGGAGATGATCTGGTGGAGCACCACCGCAGTAGAAATCCCACATAGCTTTTATGCTATACAACAAAAGAAAAATATTATAAAATGTATGACATTATATGATAAGACAAGTGTTGATGGATATAAATTACTTACAGCACATGTTCGTGCATGTTCTCATGGACACACTTAAGAAAATCTGCCAACAGTCTCTTGAAATGATGAGCAATGACCAGATCAAACTCGGCAAAATCTCTCAAAATCTGAACTCCATTGTCCTACAAACATCAGAGAAGTTGTTAACAAATGTATAATCATCACAAACGTGATATATAATGAGAATGCCCAATTATATAGTTACAACTTACAAGTGTGTGTTCTGGACCATGGATGAATAACACTCTGAGAGAGTAAGTAGCCTCAAGGCTAGTGTTAGGCACACGTGTCACCAAATCCCCTCTACTATTCACCTTCCTCTTGGCCACAAAAACATTCTTGAGCAATGTATCATTGAGGGTTGTTGTTTGCCAATCAGAAGTCTCCTTCAATATTGGGTTGAATTTTAGTGCAAAGATAGACTTTAATTGCTCAGGTAGTTGCTTAAAAAACTGTCCCATATTCACTAGCGAAAGCATTCTCTGAGGTGGCTTAGCTAGTGCAGCTTGGTTATCAAAGAAACCAAAGAACCCATCCCTTGAGGCCTTATTTGAATCGAAATCTTCAGGAGGATCCTCCAGAAAGGTGAACAGGCTGCTGAAATATGGCGGCAGTAGATTGTCTTTCTTATACTTCAAGAGTAAGCATTCTTTCAGTTGATAGACATCTAAGAGAAGATTGGGCCTTGTAAGTCGCTTGGTAGCTCTTCTTCTCATTTGGCAATGGTTGTCATCCACCACAACCATGTCACTTGGTTTGAAACAGCCAGCCCAGCTATAGCCTCTCAAGTACTCTTGCTTAAAACAACGAATAAAGCCATTAAGCAGCATGTAGCCAACCTCAGTACACGGACAAGCCTTAGCTTCAGGATGAATGCTTCCACATTGACTGCCAGCATTGAATTTGACAACAACTGATAACTCATTCCTGGCATCGCCATAAAATCATCAATTGAAGAAGCACCAGTATGGCCATGAAGTTCATGAAATTGAGGCTCAACCTGAAAGAGAAGAAACTAATTAAGAGAGAGTGGAAAAGAGAAAGCGCAAAAAAAGTAAGTTCAGAAAATAAGAAAAATTAGTTCAACCATTCAATTTCTCATTAGCCTTTAGATTTTGGATGATGAAGCATTTCAAAAATATCTTTAAGAGTTTTTGGGAAGTTATTGTTCAGGAACAACTCCGATCAGGGTTTCAGCAACAGGCCGATAACTAATATGTTAATTCTACTCCATAAAGCAAGTTATAACTCAGCCAGTTCACAGTTAACATGCATGGAGAACTAACAAGCAGAAGAATGAAAATGAAGCTGACGATGAATAGAGAACTGATGACACAGTGGCTAAGTAGTAGCAGATTAGGTGATGTTGAAGATGAAGAAAAAAAAAGGTTATTTTGTTCTAGACCAGTCTCTGGATCATTTAATTATCATTTATTGCTTCCCGAAATTTCTCTCGGCTGTGCCAGGGATGCTGCACTGTTTTTAGGTACTGGAATCTACAGAATTGGAACATTGGAGGGGCAAAATCCAGAAGTTTAATGAAATGCCATAACAGCAAAAAACTGAGAACATGCATGATCTGTGATGTTTGCAAGAAACATAGAAATCACACTTCAACCCAGCGCATCTAAGAAATTTTTTCCCAAAAACCTCAATTAGCTCCTGGTTGTGGACTCAAATGGTGCCTCAGGTTGCCTTCTTACAGCTTGGAATGAAATACCTTTTATGGTTGCTATGCTCAACCCAACTCAGAAGATAAACAATATCTTATTGACTGGTTAAGAAACATTGGAGCTACAATTGACATTCATGGGAGATTTCAATATAAATCTCAATTAAATGCAGTTTTTCAATGATGCATTAGCGAACTTAGGAGAGCTACATGCAAGGAGAGCCCTAGGTAGAGTAAATTGATTGTTTTTTCAACTCACTTGAATGCACTAGTAACTTACCGTGACATTTACTGCGTTGGCACACACATATCCATCTGAATTTAGCTCATAGTTGGCACTGTGGTCCACATACTCCACACCATCAACAGAAAACCTCATCAGATAGTTTCCAGGGTATAACCAGAGGAGTTTCACGTGATCCTGTTTACTCCCAGTCATTAGTAACCTGATACAATAATTTGTTAGTAAAAAACAACCTCAATAGACAAGTTTGTTGCAGATAGATTTGACATATTACCTCTCTTTCCAATCATCCCAAGAACCTGAGACATAAACAGGACCACAGTTTTTAAAATGCTTGTATGTTATCGGGCATCCTTCACAAATTTCGTATTGTTTGTCACTCTGAGACGCCTGCAACAAATCAAACCATCACCTCGGAACCCCAGCCCACCAATCTAATGAAAACAAACACTCTGGATTTACACACTTACCTTGACACAAATGAAGTTGAGTTTATCTCCAGTTTCGGTGGATTTCCAACTCAAATAGGAATTGTGGCAATCTATTCCATCCACTTTATACCGAAACCAATAAACAGAAGGGCTAAGTTGTAAAACAACCGAGTACCTTTGCTCATTCTTCACCAATTCTATCCACGTCCACTGACCATTTGTCCAGATACATACTGTCGGTGTTATGACCCGGGGGTCAAGACCACCAACGAGTAAATTTGTATATCGCGTGCTCCCTCTCTCAGACGTGATGCAAGATGGACACAAGGTTTTATCCTGGTTCGGGCAAAGAAGACCCTACGTCCAGCGGGGGGGGGGGGGGGGGGATGACTTGTATTATCTCGCACCCAAAGCGTGCTCGTATAGGGGGGGTACAAGCTGTGTTACACGGGGTTGCTCAGAGTGAGCTGCGGTCTAAGGCTAGCGGGTTTGCCACCCGAGGGATCGATCGAGCGGCGGGGTATGTATGCGTGGAGTGTGAGAGTCTGAACCGAAGTCCCGGAGATTTTAGGATCCAGCCAATCGTCTCCCCCTTTATTCTACCTTGGCATCCCCTTTTATAGACCAAGGGGAGGTCCGAGGGTACAGGGTCCTAACTGTGGCAGTATGGGTAGCGTGTCCGAGGCATAGTGTTGGCGGAGAGACGTTGAGCACTGTGGCGGCATGGCCTTCCCGTCCTTCTGGCGTCCCCGGTCGTGGTGGCAATAGAAGTCGCCGCGGCACAGCGTCCGCAGACGGGCACGAATCCCACGGCTGAAGCGGGACGGGGCGGATGGGACGGCCCCCATACTGGAGTTGTTGGAGAAAGGGGTCGAGCCCCTTGGTCGAGGGAGGGGTCGAACCCTGCGTGGCTCTGTCGCGTTCCCGAAGTCGTCATCGAGGGCCGCACTGTTCACATTCCGAGGGGTACTGCTGGAGTCCGTACTCGCGTAGTGGCGACAGTGGCGGCACAGTTGACAGGAATCGGGGAGTTGGCGGATTTGACAGCGGACGCGGGCGCCCATGTCGTTAGATAGTTTCACTTTAACCCATGCCGGGAGCAGTTAGGTTAATCGAGCCTCTCGTCCGGGGGTCGTTCGCTCGCCCCCTCGGTCCATCATTTATCGTCGAGGTAGGAGCCGTGGGGTCATTCGCTCGCCCCCTCGGTCCGTCTTTTATCGTCGAGGTAGGAGCCGTGGGGTCATTCGCTCGCCCCCTCAGTCCGTCATTTATCGTCGAGGTAGGAGCCGTGGGGTCGTTTGCTCGCCCCCTCGGTCCATCATTCGGCGTCGAGGTGGACCGGCCCGTGACTTGTCGCCACAGCTGGCGTAGAGGGGGCCCTCGAGCGATGGGCCATGCCTTACCGAGTAGTGGGCTGGTCCCTACCTTAAAAATAGTTGCTATGTTTAGCGTTAATTTATCGAAGGGTTTAGGGTACCCCTTACCTTCGTACCCGACAGTAGCCCCCGAGGCCCCAGAGGAGTGATTTAGAACTCCTCTGGGGGCTATGATACACGTTTTCTCGGAGAGAGTAAGGATTGCCCGGAGATTTTTTCCTTGGCCTGCAGGGTTAGTGAGAGATTCGATTCTCCGTGGGGTGCGCGCGAGCGCACCCCGCGGGGGTAGCCCCCGAGGCCCCAGAGGAGTGATTAAGAACTCCTCTGGGGGCTGTAATATGTTGTATCGAGGGGTTTTTTAAGGATACCTGGAGGCGTGGCACCCTGTCGAGGGGTCGATTCCATTCCTTTCCCTGAAAAGAGAAGTGTTCGAGGGCGGTTGTCGAACCCTACCGAGGGCCAGCCTTCGCTCCCTCGAGCACAACTGGAGTTAGAGCGCCCCGCCCGAGAGGTCGACTCTGTCTGCCAGTTCACGAGTTTTTCGACCCTCTTTCGTCGAGGGGTGTCGTGCGTAGTCGGGCCCTCGAGCCCTCGAATGGCTAGGCCTTCACTACCTCATAACGTCCTTCCCACGGATCCTTGCGTTCGGATTGTGGGGTGAAGAGCATCGTGCTATCCTCGTTAGGACGAGCCCGAAGTCCTCGGTGAGCTATTCTCGGGCATGAGTCCATTAGAAATGGTGCCCAGTACGGGTAAAAATCTGAGTGAGAACACGTGCCCCATTCGATAGGGGTCGACTAGTGGCCCGGAGGCGTTCTCATTTTTAAGTAAGCCGTACGGCTTACTAAGCACGGCCATGTGGATTACCAAGGTGCCAACCCCATTCGATAGGAGTTGGTGGCTCGATGCCTCCCAGCGGAGGGATCCTTAGGTATTCCTTGGTTATGCCTCAGATATGTCCCAGGGAGCCTCGAGAGTTCGTTCTCGAGCTAGGGGCACGCGCCTGGCCTCCCCGGGACATCCCTGACTCGCGTACTCGAGGGCGGCTGTCGAACTCCGTTTGTGGAGCCAGCCTTCGCTCCCTCAAGATTTGGGGGTGGACTGGAGTCCGTTAACCATGGGTCCTTCCTGACCTCAGGTACTCAAGGGCGGCTGTCGAACCCTATGTAAGGGCCAGCCTTCACTCCCTCAAGATTTGACGGATGGTTCGTCATCTGACGCTATCCTCAGGAGGAGGAGTCCTGCCTTGTGGAACACCGAGGGGGAAGAATGGGTAATTATATTGAACTTGGGGACATACCTATGTTCTTTGCCCCTCGGGCTGGAGCGCTCGAGGGAGGCTGTCGAACCCCACGAAGGGGCCAGCCTTTGTCCCTTCGAGGCTGGGGAGTGGACCGGAGTCGACGACCCGAGGTCTGCTCCGACCTCGGGTACTCGAGGGGGGCTATCGAGCCCGTTCGTGAGCCGGCCTTTGTCCCCTCGAGATTTTTTAGGGGTGGACCGAAGTCCTAACCCGAGGTCATTTCTTCCCTCGGGTACTCGAGGGTAGCTGTCGAACCCTCTTTCGAGGCCCAGCTCTCGCTGCCTCAAGATTCCTTACCTCCGAAGATAACGCTTCCGGCCGCGCGCCTTTTTAGGCGATGTCCGTTCGGCGCAACAGTGGCGGTTGCAGGGCGGAGTGCGGCGCGGAGCCCGACGATGGGACGGAACGCCTTATCCAGGAGGAATACGAGGAAGGGGAGTACAGACGCATTAAATGCAAAGATTCTCTTGCCTGTTTCGCCGGATTTGTCCGTTGGCCTCCCGCTTATAAATAGCGAAGGCGAGAAGTCGGGTGCTTTTTCCGCACACTTGCCTTCCTGCCTCCTTGCCTTCGCCTTCCTTGCCTCCTTCTCCCCACCATTGCCTTAGGCGCCCCGCGAGCCGGAACTCTGCGCAAGCGAGAGAGAGAAAGAGAAGGGAGATAGGGAACGTACCTTCCGCCCCCCAGCCCAGCGCATCATCCTTCCCGATCCCATGGCCAAGTACAGCCTCGTCGGCCCCGATGACTGGCCTGCATCCTCGGTGACCGCCTCGCGCCTGGCGGGCCTGGTGGAGAGCGGCCTCCTCCGGCCTGTCACCTCGACGGAGCGGCTGGAGTGGGTGCTACCGTCGCCGGACCATGCCGAGCCCAACCTGCCAGAGGGGTACGTGGTGAGCTTCGAGGTCTTCCACCGGGCGGGACTAGGCGCTCTGCCCAGCCGTTTCTGCGCGCACTTCTCCATCACTATGGCGTGGAGCTCCAACACCTGACCCCCAATGGCGTCTGCTAGGCGGCGGTCTTCGCCACGGTGTGCGAAGGCTACCTCAGGATGGAGCCCCACTAGGAGTTGTGGATCCACCTCTTCAAGGCGGAGATTTTCCACGCATCGGTCGGCAAGGGTACCCGCAGGATGGTCAGGGCCGGGTGTTGCTGCATCTCCGTCAAGCGGACGGAGTGCTGGATCCCGGGGAAGTTGTCGTCGAGCCACTCCGGATGGCACTCCGGGTGGTTCTACCTGCGGAACGAAAACAACCTGTTCTCGGCATACACCGGGAGGACGATCGACGCGCAGCCAGACCGCTGGAAGTACGGCGTCGTGACGAGCAAGCAACACCGCATCAAGGGCCTGCTGGACGCGGTCAGGCGTCTGAAGGAGGAGGGACTCACGGCGGAGATCGCCACGTCGGCGTTCCACCGGCGGCGGGTCGTGCCACTGATGGCTCGACCCCTCCGCATCGACGAGATGGGTCCGGGGGTCGACCTCTCGGGCTGTCGCCTCGCCGAAGACGAACTAGCCCCGGATAGGGTGGTCTGCCGCGTCCGCTGCTTCTTCGCGGGCTCGTTCCCCGTCAAGAACGTCGCGAAGATCCCCATGAAACCCGACGAGGGCTTCTTCAAGCTGGTAAGGTCCTCTCCTCTTGTTAGAGTCCTCGTGTTCACCTTTTCCGCCTCTTTTGCCTGCGTTCTGACTGCCTCGCGTTTCGCAGGGGAACGTATCCTTCCGGCCCTCGCTCCCGCCGGTGAAGGAGGACCAGGCCGGGAAGCAGGCGAGGCACCTCCAGGCGGAGAAGCAGAAGGCGGACAAAGACAAAGCCAAGGAGGCCACGGCTAAGAGGTCCCGGGAGAGAGAGGCGAGGGAGCAGTGCCGGGCCCGACAGAGGCGGGAGGGCCTCCCTGAGGAGTTATCGCCCTCGGAAGAGGAGGACGACGAGGAGGAGAACTGGAGCGAGGCGGAACAGGCGGCGCCAGAACAGGCGGCCGTCGGAATCGGAGGAGGGGAGGGGTCGACCTCGAGGTCGGCCCCTACCGTCGAAGCTGAGCCACGGGGGGAGCGCCCCATGGCTTCTCGGGAAGAAGTGTCGCGGCAGACGCGCGGGCGGTCATCGCGATCCCCATCGGGGGGTCGATCGACCGAGCCCCCGGTGTGTGCCGCGTCGAGCGCACGGGCGTCGGGCCCGTCGGCGCAAGAGGAGACCAGCAAGGGGATGACGGTGGCGCCGTCAGCCCCTGCCCAGGAGATGGTGCCGAGGCCCTCCTCGACCCCCGCCCCCGGGCGGTGGTGTTCAAGAGTTCGACCAGCCCGACGGTCTCCGGGCAGAAACGCCGGGTCCCGAGGGGGTAAGTCACCTTCGAGGGTGTTGTTCGTATTTTTCTCTTTGTTGATAATGACCTGTGCTCATTGCTGCGCACGGGTTTCTTTCTCAGGTCGAAGCGCCCGCAGGGAGACGCGTCCTTCGCCCCCGCCAAGAAATTGAAGGTGGGGGCTGCCGTCGGGGCGGCCGCCGAGGCCGGTCCCGCTGCTCCGCCCCCTTCGACGCTCACCCCCGAGGCAGCACAGGCAGCTAAGGCCCGGGAGGCGATGGAGCGGGGGACGGCGCAGGGTGCCTTGGCATCTGCCCCACTGGCAGAGGAGATGGGCCCGTCCGCCCCGCTCGCGAGGGCCACTGAGACAGCGGGGTCGCCGAAGCGATGGTCGCGGCGCCTGCGCGGCCGTCGGAAGAAGTCGCGCTCGTCGCCCCGGGGGCCGCGGCGCTTTCGTCGACGGCGGTTGCGGCCGAGGAGGTGGAGGTGGTCGGGTCCCAGGGGCCCGTGAACGAGGGGGAGGCTCCGGCTCACCCAGCGCCGGGGCGGTGGCCCGAAGGCCTAGCCTCGCTGGAGGCTCGACTCCGGCTCGAGCGCGAGGGCACGACTGCCGCCGCGTCCGAGGGCCCTTCGACGACGCCGGAGCTCGAGGTGGGGGGTCCTGTCGAGCCGCCCGAGGCGACACCCGCGCCGGCGCAGGACGGGATGCTGATGGAGTCCACCCCCGTTGAAGTGGACGAGATGGTGGCCGAGCTGGTGGGCTCGGCGGAGACGACCACCGTCGCGGTCCCTCGGGCGGAACCGGAGGTGGCTCGGCCTCCCCTCGAGGCTGGGGGGCCGTTGTCTTGAGGTAAGCCATACTTCGACTTACTCGAGACGCAGTGGGTTTGCATTGCTGGGTGCTAACTTTTTTCGAGTCTTTCACCGCGCAGGGCCGTTCTACTGGCCGGGGTTTCCTTCGCCTGGTGGCGACAGTTCGACGGGGCCGTCGACGTCCTCGCGGGGTGGCCCTGAGGACAGGAGAGGACCGGCGGAAGAGCTCTCCCCCCTCTCTGCTGGGCGAGAGGAGGTCGAGCGGCGCGGGGATCCCGCCGCCTGCGCCAGGGCGTCACGCGGTCGGTCGAAGATAGGATCGCCGCCCGCAGCGTGGCCTGGGGCCAGGAGGTTCTCGAGCTGGCGGACCCTCGAGACCCCGAGCGGCTCTTTCTCACGCTCAACGACCAGGCCGAGCTCCGACTGTGGGAGTACGTCGAGGAGAACCGGGCCTGGTTTGAGCACTCGGTACGCCGCGCCGCGGAGGTCGCCGCCATGGACATACGCCAGGGGATGGAGGTGGGTTTCGCTCTCCCCTAGATTGTACTTGGATTGTCTGATTGTTGTTTGCTGACGGTCTTCCCTTTTATCCTCGTCAGGCGCTGCGGGTGAGGTCTTACGAGAAGTCCCAGTACATCCTCCGGGTGCAGGAGCAACTCCCGACCCTTCACGCCTCGCTGGATAGGGCGGAGGATGAGGTCGCCCGCGCGAGGGCTGAGGCAGCAGCCGTCCGGGAGGATGCCGAATCGAAGGTCGCCCATGCGAGGGCCGGCTACGAGGCCGTGCAAAAGGAAGCCTGGGCGGCCTTGCAGACGGCGCAGACGAGGCTCGACGTCGCCCTTCAGTCGACCGTCACGGTCGGGCGGGAACGGGACGCTGCCCTCAAAGCTAAGCGCAAGGCCGAGGAGGAGGCCGCCCGGCTGAAGGAGGAGCTGGCCCGGGCGACGGAGGGCATCCGAGGGCTCCGGGAGACCTCGACGCCGTCTCCCGCGAGCGCGACACGCTGGCCGCCTCGGAGGAGAAGGCTCGGACCTGCGCGACCTCCCTGGGCGTGGTGGCGATGAACCAGAAGAGGGCCCTCGATGACACAGGCAAAACCATCGAGGGCCTTGAGGTCAAGGTCAGGGGTCAGTCCCCCGACCTTGTCGACGTCCGCCGCCAGCTCGAGGAGACCGAGTAGGCCTACTCCACCCTAGACGCGCATGCCCAAGGTGAGTGTTTCGAGAGTGTTGCAGAATTTGTCCTGCCTCGACCCTCCTTCTGCTCTTTTGGGTTTTGACTGTGTTGCATGCTTTTTTGGCAGAGCTCACGACGGATAATGCTCGCGCCCACGAGGACCTGAACAATCTTCAGGGCCTCCTCGGGACCGAGGCGAACCTCAACGCGAGGCTCGCGGACGTCATCAACACCTTCTGCGACGACCTCTCGGTCAAGCCGGAGCCGGAGGTTGAGGGCGACGCTCGAGGGGACTCCATGCTGCGCCCTTCTACTCCATGACGCATGGGGTGACGGAGCACGTCCGTGCCGCCCTTCATGTGGGCGTGAAGTGGGCCCTTGCGATCGTCAACTCGGTCTACAATGTGGACCTCAACCTCGTTGTCGACGAGTTTGCCACCGACCCGAGGCTGACCGACGAAGAGAACGACGCGAGGTGCCAGGAGTTGATGGATCTCGCGGATGTACCCGGAGGCGAGCTGGCGAAGCTCTTCGAGCCCGAGGTGATCCCCTCGGTGGACGAAGATGGCTCCGAGTAGTCCTTGGCCTGCGAGCCATATCTGGATAGGAAGGTCCATGTAATAGTTAGGCTTTTTGTACTGATACAATGCCGAGCCCCCGAGGGCTTCTTGTGTATAATGCATTTTGATCGAGATGAACATAATTGTTTTTGTTTTTCGAGCTCTCCCTGCTTTTCTTTGCTTAAGTCGACGCTTATGAACTAAGTATTCGACACACGCTCGTATCCCTGGAAGGGGGGTGGCGAGCGGGGATACCGTAGCCCTGGGGCGTAGGTGAGTCCCCGGCTCGACGACACCCGCGACCCTTAGGGAGTTCGAGGCGCCTTTACTTAGTCACGAAGCGTACTCGAGGGAAAGAACGAGAGGGAAAGCCGAGTTTCGAAAAACGTTTGAGTTTTTCGGGGACTGAGGAGGGGGTGCCCCCCTGTTAGCCCCCGAGGGAGGCTCGAGTTTGCTGGGGCAAAGTCGAGGCTACCTTAGTGCTGTAGATGGGTGCGTCTAGTTATTTCTACTTCTCGAGCTCTCTCTGCTTTTCTTTGCCTGACTGGACGCTTGTGAACTAAGTATTCGACGCATGCTCGTATCCCTGGAAGGGGGATGGTGAGCGGGGATACCATAGCCCTGGGGCGTGGGTGAGTCCCTGGCTCGACGGCACCCTCGACCCTTAGGGAGTTTGAGGCGCCTTTGCTTAGTTATGAAGCGTACTCGAGGCAAAGGTCGAGAGGGAGAGTCGAGTTTCGAAAAAACGTTTAAGTTTTTCGAGGACTTAGGAGGGGGTGCCCCCCTGTCAGCCCCCGAGGGGAGCTCGACTTTCCCGGGGCAAAGTCGAGGCTGCCTTTGAGCTACGAACGAATGTGAAATGTGTTTCGAGAACATTTTATTCATTCAAGGATTTGTACATAAATGCGAAAATGTACAAGGCCCTGAGGCCTCAGGGATAGAAGCGACGTAGCTGTTCGATGTTCCACGCGTTGGTGAAGATCTCGCCCTTCTCGTTCTTTAGCTTGTAAGTGTCGGGCTTCAGCACTTCTGCCACAATGAAGGGTCCCTCCCAAGGTGGCGTCAACTTGTGACGCCCCTTGTTACTTTGTCGACGGCGCAGAACGAGGTCGCCGACGTTGAGATCCCTTTTGCGCACGTTTTTGTCGTGGTAGCGCCGCAGCGTCTGTTGATACTGTGCCGACTTGAAGAGGGCCATGTCACGGGCTTCCTCGAGGTAGTCGAGGGAGTCCTCTCGGGCTACCGTGTTGGCTTGCTCGCTGTAGGCTTTCAGTCGAGGGGACCCGTACTCGAGGTCGGTGGGGAGGACGGCCTCGGACCCATAGGCCAAGAAGAACGGAGAGAACCCCGTGGCTCGACTTGGTGTCGTTCGGAGACTCCATAGCACAGCGGGCAACTCATCGACCCATCTCCTGCCATGCCTGTTCAGCCGATCGAAGATCCTTGGCTTGAGGCCCTGCAAAACCATACCATTGGCACGCTCGACCTGACTGTTAGTTCGAGGGTGGGCAACTGCGGACCAATTCACCCTGATGTGGTGATGGTCACAGAAGTCCAGGAACTTTTGGCCGGTGAACTGTGTGCCGTTGTCGGTGATGATGACGTTGGGGACCCCGAAGCGGTGGATGATGTCGGTGAAGAACAACACGGCTTGTCGAGATTGGATGTTGGCGATGGGTCGAGCCTCGATCCACTTCGAGAACTTGTCGACAACCACGAGAAGGTGAGTGTGGCCACCCTTGGTTCTTTTCAGGGGGCCGACCATGTCGAGCCCCCATACTGCGAACGACCAGGTTATGGGTATCATCTGAAGAGCTTGGGCGGGTAGGTGGGTCTGCCTGGCGTAGAGTTGGCATCCCTTGTAGGATCGAACGAGTTTGGTGGCGTCGTTGACGGCCGTCGGCCAGTAGAAGCCCTGTCGAAAGGCACTTCCTACCAGCGTTCTCGGCGCCGCGTGGTGGCCACAAGCCCCCGAGTGTAGATCCTTCAGCAATGCCCTCCCCTCCTCGAGGGTGAGGCAGCGTTGAAGTACACCCGACGGGCTACGTCGATATAGTTCGCGGCCGTCCCCGTACAAGACGTAGGTTTTGGCACGTCGAGCTACACGACGGGCTTCCGTGCGGTCTTCTGGGAGTTCGCCCCGTGTCAGGTACTCGAGGTAGGGTGCGCGCTAATCCGTCGGAGGGATTGGCGCTGCGACAGCCCCGTCGATCTCCATGACCTCTCCCCCGCTCGAGGGGGGCGGATCGACCCGTTGCTCGAGGGCGGGAGCCCCCGAGTCCAGGTCGACGAACGGCTTGTAAAGATCCCTCGAGAAGATGTCGGGAGGGACCGTGCCTCGAGTAGACGCGATTTTGGCCAGCTCGTCGGCAGCTTCGTTGTACCGACGGGCGACGTGGTTGAGCTCGAGGCCGTAGAACTTGTCCTCGAGTTTTCGGACCTCCTTGCAGTAGGCTTCCATCTTGGGGTCGTGGCAGCTCGAGTCTTTCATCACTTGGTCGATCACCAACTGAGAGTCCCCTCGCACGTCGAGACGTCGAACCCCGAGCTCGATGGCAATACGCAGGCCACTGACGAGGGCCTCGTACTCGGCAACGTTGTTTGAGGCGGGGAAGTGGAGGCGGATGACATAGCGCATATGGACCCCTGAGGGTGATATGAACAACAATCCGGCGCCTGCTCCCGTCTTCATCAACGACCCATTGAAGTACATGGTCCAGAGCTCGCTCTGAACCTGCGCTGGGGGTAGTTGGGTGTCGGTCCATTCTGCAACGAAATCTGCCAGTACCTGAGATTTGATGGCCTTCCGAGGGGCGTAGGAGAGGGTCTCCCCCATGAGCTCGGCCGACCACTTGGCGATCCTTCCAGATGCCCCCCGGTTCTGGATTATCTCTCCGAGGGGAAAAGATGAGACCACAGTAACCGGGTGGCCCAGGAAATAGTGTTTGAGCTTACGCCGAGTGAGGACGATCGCGTACAACAACTTCTGGATGTGGGGGTACCTCGTCTTGGTTTCGGAAAGGACCTTGCTCACGAAGTAGACATGCCTCTGAACCGGCAGGGCGTGTCCTTCCTCCTCCCTCTCGACTACTATGACCGTGCTGACTACCTGGGTAGTTGCTGCGACGTAGAGCAAGAGGGGCTCGGCCGGACTCGGGGGTACCAAGACCGGGGGCGAGGTGAGCAAGGCCTTGAGTCTCGAGAGCGATTCCTCGGCTTCGACGGTCCACGCGAAGTGTTCCGTCTTCTTCAGGAGGCGGTAAAGGGGTAGGGCCTTCTCTTCGAGCCTCGAGATGAAGCGACTGAGGGCGGCGAGGCACCCAGTGACCCTTTGCACGCTTTTGAGGTCGTTGATCGGGCCCATCCTCGTGATGGCGGTTACCTTCTCGGGATTGGCCTCGATCCCGCGCTAGGAAACTATATACCCTAAGAGCATGCCTCGGGGGACCCCGAAGACACACTTCTCAGGGTTCAGTTTTATGCGATTAGCCCTGAGGCACCCAAACGCGATCTCGAGGTCTCCGACCAGGTTTCCGACTGTTCTGGACTTGACCACGATGTCATCGAAGTAGGCCTCGACGGTCGGCCCTATGTGTTTTCCGAAGACGTGGAGCATGCATCGCTGGTAGGTGGCCCCGTCGTTTCGCAAGCCGAAGGGCATGGTGAGGTAGCAAAACATGCCGAAGGGAGTGATGAAGGAGGTCGCGAGCTGATCGGACTCCTTCATCTTTATTTGGTGGTAGCCTGAATACGCATCAAGGAAGCAGAGGGTTTCGCATCCCGAAGCGGAATCTACTATTTGATCGATACGTGGTAAAGGAAAAGGAACTTTGGGACACACTTTATTTACACTAGTGTAGTCTACACACATCCTATCCTTCCCATTCTTTTTCTTTACAAGCACGGGGTTAGCTAGCCACTCGGGATGATGCACCTCCTTGATGAATCCGGCCTTCAAAAGCTTGTCGACCTCCTCCCCGATGATCCTACGCTTCTCCTCGTCGAAGCGGCGCAGGCGTTGCTTCACCGGTTTGGACCCGGCTCGGATGTCCAAGGAGTGCTTGGCGACCTCCCTCGGAATGCCCGACATGTCTGAGGGACTCCATGCGAACACGTCGGCATTCACACGGAGAAAGTCGACGAGCATTGCTTCCTATTTGGGCTCGAGGGTGGCGCTGATCGTCAGCGCCTTCCCATCCGCGAGGCCGGGGTCGAGCGGGACGGTCTTCGTGTCTTCCGCCGGCTTGAAGTTGTCGGCGTGTCGCTTGGGGTCAGGGATCTCTCCGGACAAGTCGTCGAGGGCTGCGAGGATTGCCGAATCTTCGCGGGCCTCGGCTTTCTCCACGCACTCGACGTCGCAGTCGTATGCGTGCTCGTAGGAGGTGTCGACGGTGATGACCCCCGAGGGCCCCGGCATCTTGAGCTTGAGGTAGGTGTAGTTCGGGACCGCCATGAACTTGGCATATCCTGGTCTACCGATAATGGCGTGGTAGGTGCCTCGCCACGCGACCACCTCGAAGGTCAGCTCTTCCTTTCGGAAGTTCGAGGGGATGCCGAAACAGACCGGTAGCTTGATGCGGCTGATCGGGAGCGCCTTCTTCCCCAGGACGATCCCGTGGAACCCCCCCGTGCTGGGCAGGAGCATGGTCCTCGGGATCCCTAGGAGGTCGAGGGTCTCGGCGTAGATGATGTTGAGGCTGCTCCCCCCATCCATGAGTACCTTGGTGAGGCGGGTGTTGAGGATGATCGGGGCGACGACGAGCGGGTAAGCCCCTGCGTTGGGGATGTGCTCGGGGTGGTCGCCCTGATCGAAGCTGATCGGCGTATGGGACCAGTCGAGGTACCGCGGAGCTTGGGCTCGAACGGAAAAAACTTCTCGACGCTCCCTCTTGCGCTGACGCATGGTGAGGCGAGTCTAGGGTCCCCCGTAGATCATGTAGCAGTCGTGGATTTCGGGGAAGCCTCCTTTTTTGACATCGCCCCTGACTTGGGCGTCACAGGGCGGGTCTTCTTTGTCGTCATCTCTCCCGAAGCCAGGAGGGACGAAGTGCTTTCGGAGCATGCGGCAGTCCTCGAGGCGGTGGTTGGCCGGCCCCATATGATAGGGGCAAGGCTCCTTCAGCATCTTATCGAAGACGCCCCCATCGGGAGGGGGCCCTCGAGGCTTCTTCTTGTCCGCCGCAGCGACAAGGTCGTCGGGCTCGTCGTCGTGCTCGACGTTGGGCTCGACGTTGCGTCGGCCCGGTTGGTTCTTCTTCTTCCGGCCGCCGTTGCTGTCGTTGTTCCTCCTGGGCCCATTGTTCTTCTTGGGCCCGTCGTCCGAGCCTCCGGGCTCATCCGCCTTGCCTTTCCCCTTCCCTGGGGGTATCTGGAAGAACGCGCCAACGGCCTCTTCGTCAGCTGCGTAGTTGGCGATGACGTCCATGAGCTCGTTGGCGGTCTTGGGGGTGTTTCGCCCCAGCTCCCGCACCAACTCCTTGCAGGTTGTCCTGGCGATGAACGCCGTGATGACCTCGTGGTCGGAGATGTGGGTCAGTGCAGTACGCTGCTTCGAGAATCGGCGGGTGAAGGCGCGGAGGGTCTCCCCTGGCTTCTGCTTGCAGCTGCGAAGGTCCCAGGGGTTGCCCGGCCGCTCGTAGGTGCCCTTGAAGTTGCCCTCGAAGATCCGGACCAGGTCGGGCCAGTCCTGGATCAAGTCCAGGGGTAGCTCCTTGAGCCACCTTCGAGCGGTGTCGGAGAGGAATAGTGGAAGTTGCCGAATGATTACGTGGTCATTGTCGGCTCCACCCAGCTGGCATGCCAGCCTGAAGTCGGCAAGCCAGAGCTCTGGCTTGGTTTCGCCGTTGTACTTGACCAGGCTGGTGGGTGGACGGAAACGGACGGGCAGGGAGGCCCGCCGGATGGTTCTACCGAAGACTCGGGGCCCCGGCGGCTCCGGAGACCGACATCGGTGTTCGTCGCTGTCGTAGCGCCCACCCAGGTGAGCGTTGTAGCCTCGTGCCTCAGCGTCGCCATACCAACGTCGATTGTTCACCCGAGGGGGTCGATCGTCGACGAGACGTTCCTGAACTAGTCGTCGCTCGACTTGGCCTTGGGGCGCCTTGTTCCGGTGGACAGACACCTCTCGATTTTGTCGGGGGGGCACTGCTTGTCGCTCAGAGGCAGCCCCTCGACGCCTCGAGGCTGAGCTCTTCGCCTGCTGCACGGCCGCAGTTTGGAGAAGCCTCTGGATTTCGTCCCTGATACGCCGTGCTTGGGGGGTCGATGGCGCCAGCATGTCGCGGAGCAGCATCGCGGCCGCTACGACATTCTGGCTGGCGCGGTTGAAGACTCGGGGTTCGACGGCCCCCTCCTCGTCGATCTGCCGGTGGACTTCCCGGGCCCGCTCGCGAGCTCCTCCACCCTGAGGACGCCCTCGATCCCGCTCGAGGGCGTGCTCGAGCTGCTGAAGACGCAGGAGCTCCTCCTCGAGCTTGCTGAGAAGCTCTCGGACCTGCGCAATCTGGACGTCTGGGGGTGGATCGGCTCTATCAGGACTTGGGGGGTTGGCATCTCGAGCTGGTGTAGCGTTGGCCCCTCCTCCTTCTTCGGTGGCCGCAGTGTCGTCGACGTCATCCTGCGGGTCGGCTTGTTCGTCTAGGTGGAAGCACTCCCGGGTGGAGTCGTAACTCTCGTTGGGAGAGTCCGAGTCGGGGTCGGCGTGGTAGAAGGGGGGGAAGGGTCCCCTTTCCTCCTCCTCCAGGCGCCGCCGTAGCGTGCCCCATGTACGGGGTAGTCCCGGTTCACCCGGTGAAGAGGTGGTGACGGGGAACGGCCGTCGCACGCGGCGGAGTCCCTGGAGACCCGCTACGTGCCCGTATCTGCAATCCTGCGAGGGCGGAAGAGAGCCCTGCACTGTCGTGGTGCCCCCGCGGGAATGGGTCACGCGGTGATGATGGGGTCGAGTGTGTCGGAGAGGCCGCGGGGACCCCTGGGGACGACGACGCGGCGGAGCCAAAGTCCCACTCAGAGGGGCGCCCGCCCTCGGCCCACGAGCATGGCTCAAACGGACCCCTGGGAGAAGGGACCATATCACCAGCTGGGGCCGGGGAAACAGCGTTCGGCACCTCGGAATCTGCACAACGATGAGCGCGTCGGAGCCGCTCACGCCTCCTCCTGATCGCAGGCCAGAGGCGCAAGCGGAGTGGCCGTCGCCTGACCCTTGCTGGCCCCGGCGTACCGGTGCTGCTAGCGTCCAGGCCACGAGCGGAGGGAAAGACTATGAAGTCGCCCTGGTCCGTGGATACGAACCCTAGACTACCGAACCAGGCGACGGCGGTGAATGGAAACGGTGGGATGGTGGAATCCATCTGAGAGAGTAGTTCGGAGTTGATCGACACGCAATTCCCCCTACCTGGCACGCCAACTGTCGGTGTTATGACCCGGGGGTCAAGACCACCAACGAGTAAATTTTTATATCGCGTGCTCCCTCTCTCAGACGTGATGCAAGATGGACACAAGGTTTTATCCTGGTTCGGGCAAAGAAGGCCCTACGTCCAGCGGGGGGGTGACTTGTATTATCTCGCATCCAAAGCGTGCTCGTACAGGGTGGGTACAAGCTGTGTTACACGGGGTTGCTTAGAGTGAGCTGCGGTCTAAGGCTAGCGAGTTTGCCACCCGAGGGATCGATCGAGCGGCGGGGTATGTATGTGTGGAGTGTGAGAGTCTGAACCGAAGTCCCGGAGATTTTAGGATCCAGCCAATCGTCTCCCCCTTTATTCTACCTTGGCATCCCCTTTTATAGACCAAGGGGAGGTCGAGGGTACAGGGTCCTAACTGTGGCAGTATGGGTAGCGTGTCCGAGGCATAGTGTTGGCGGAGGGACGTTGAGCACTGTGGCAGCATGGAGGGCCGCACTGTTCACATTCCGAGGGGTACTGCTGGAGTCCGTACTCGCGTAGTGGCGACAGTGGCGGCATAGTTGACAGGAATCGGGGAGTTGGCGGATTTGACAGCGGGCGCCCATGTCGTTAGGTGGTTTCACTTTAACCCATGCCGGGAGCAGTTGGGTTAATCGAGCCTCTCGTCCGGGGGTCGTTCGCTCGCCCCCTCGGTCCGTCATTTATCGTCGAGGTAGGAGCCGTGGGGTCGTTCGCTCGCCCCCTCGGTCCGTCTTTTATCGTCGAGGTAGGAGTCGTGGGGTCGTTCGCTCGCCCCCTCGGTCCGTCATTTATCGTCGAGGTAGGAGCCGTGGGGTCGTTCGCTCGCCCCCTCGGTCCGTCATTCGGCGTCGAGGTGGACCGGCCCGTGACTTGTCGCCACAGCTGGCGTAGAGGGGGCCCTCGAGCGATGGGCCGTGCCTTACCGAGTAGTGGGTTGGTCCCTGCCTTAAAAATAGTTGCTATGTTTAGCGTTAATTTATCGAAGGGTTTAGGGTACCCCTTACCTTCGTACCCGACACATACAGAAACATTTTGAGCAATAAAAGGCCACTCTATTGTTGTTGGGACGGTAGGCACCTACAACAAATCAGAAACTTAAATTGTTATAGTTGGTCAAGTGTATCAACGGAGAGCCCGTGGCTGATGGTGCAACGAAGGCTGCCAGGGCTGTTAGGCGCGATCCTAGCAGGATCCGTAATCTAGTAGTAGAGTTTGTTAGATCTAAATATACAAGTTAGTTAGCAGTCTACAAGTCGCTTAGTAGTCTATACGTATGCAAACACTTGGTCAATGAGAATCAACCGGAGATTGAATTAATCTCTACGCTTCCCCCTGTGCTCCCTTACCTTGCCCAAGGGCGCCGACGTCGAACGTCAGGACGGCGTCGCAGCCCCGCGGCCGCTGTGAACCCAACCCTCGCCCTCCTCCTCAGCACATTACTACTTGCGCAACGGAAGCCGTAACAATCTGGTATCAGGTTCAGGCTCCATGTCTACCACCACCACCACCGACACGCCAGTCTCCGGTGTGTCCGCTTCCGCGCCGCCACCTGTTTCCGCCTCAACCATGCCCGCCACCACCTTCCCACCTCCTGCTCCGTCTTCCCTGGACGCGCTCACTGCCGCTATCAATGGCCTGCAGCGCCAGATGGGCACCTTTGCCACCCGCCTGTCCGCTATGGAGGGAACACACGGAGAAGGGAGAGACCCCGCCGTCATCCCCTGCGCCAGCAAGAGCACCAGCCGGCCACCGCCGCAACCGCCCTCACCGCCGAGCATCTCGCACGGGGGAGGAGCCGCCGGCCTGCTGCCGCGCGCACCACCACATTCTAGAGAGAGGGCCTCGCCGCCGCCATCCCAGCCAGCCGAGCGGCCAGCTCCGGCGGCGACGCGGCCAGAGAAGGGAGGGAGAGGGGGCGGCGGCTAGAGTTTGGGCTGGCCGCCATAGTCGCCGCGTGGGAGCGACGCGGGGGCGTGAGGGGACAAACAAAACCTAAAAAGTGTCAGGGTGCAGCCTTCCGATATACTGCTGTTGAACGGACCTACATATATATCTCTGAAAAAGGACCGGAGGTCGTCGGAGACCGGCGAGGGTGGGCGGGGTAAAGGAGAAGGAAATATACGAGGAGAAGGAGGCGACGGCTCGAGCCTACGACACGGGATTGGCGACCAGGTCTCACCTCCAAATTACCGTCGACGATGAGCGGATCCCCGACCCCACCCGCCTCTTCCATCGTCGTCTCGCGCCGGAGGGCGACTGCTTGTGGGGCGGCTGAGGGCTCGCGCTACTCTGGCGGCGCGTCCGCTCGCGTCGCGAGGGGACAGACAGACCGGTGTGTGTGGGTTCGGATTGAACGGACAAGCCACTGATCACTGTTTTTCTCTCACAACTAAAAAAGACTAAGGACATGTTTGAATCTTTAACACCATATACTAAATTTTGACACATAAAGTTTAGCACAAGGTTGTTTGAATCCATGGTCTAAAGTTTATGATTACAATATAAAATGAGTGTTTAGCACAGTTTAGAACTTATTTGGGTGCTAAAGTTTTTAGCACAAAAATTAGGCATGGATCACTTTTAGGATACATGTTTGAATCTTTAGTGCTAAAAAAATAAGCTAAAAGTGTTGTGCTAATTTTTAGACCCTGGATTCAAACAGACCCTAAGGACTTGTTTGTTTCCAGACATTCTATCCTCTCGAATTAAACCTAGGCGAGAAAAAGTAACACAGACAGATTCACTCATTCCTGGTCCGGAATGAATTAGCTCCTGGATTGAGTCCTCCGCGGCTCCGCACACGAACGAGGGCTAAAGAGTCAACAAAAATTTGTGCGACATTCTAGCTCGTCGTCCTGCCCTCATGTGATCGAGGCTCCCTCTCTTCCTCGGTCTCTCCCAATCTCGTCTCTCTCAATCACCGCAATTGCCGAGTGAAAGCATCTAGACCCCTAGTGTTTCGGTGATTAACGATAATGCAAGATTACTATGACTAACGTGTGTTTTGCAAAGACAATAAGAAAGTTAGATCATGGTGATGGAAAATTGGTTGAGCTATCAACAGTATTCATGCCCTTAATGGAATCGTTTCGGTTTTCAAAGGATTGACGACAAGGTTGAAGCATAGACTAGGTCTAAGTATCATTTAGAGTTGAGAGACACTTAGATTAGTTTAACACCTTTATTTTACCTTTGGCCGTAGTACTAAGGGGGTACTATCCAGTAGCTTGATCTAGGAGAGGCTATGTGATTAGGTGTGGTGCACACTTGTTAAAACTAGCACTAGGTAGCTTTAGAAAAGCCCTTAGATCATGGTGAGCAACTTCTATTTTTGAAGTGTGCGAAACCGAGCTCGTTTTGGACCTCATACAGGCTCTGGACGCTAAGGGAACCTAGGGTCCAGACCATTGACTATGCGTCCAGACACTTAGGGTTTGCTTAGAGACAGGCATAGCCTCTAGACGCTATGAACGGTGAGGGTCCAGACCATTGGGTGCGTCCAAACCCTATCTAGAGAGCTCCAAAGAGTGCATTTGAGCCCGAACGCTGTCCAGAGTGCAGCGTCCGGACCATACGTAGCGTCCGAACCTTGAATATTGGAGAGTCAAAGCATATCAAGTTTGACCGCTAATTATAGAGAAAACTATAAACATTTATGATATCAAATAGACATATTATGAAAATATAATTGATAATGAATCTAATGATATTTAGTTGACATCACAAATGTTATTATATTGTTATATAAGTTTGGTCAAATTTGAGATAATTTGACTCTCCAAGATTCTTGGGATTGTCTTATAATTTAGAACGGAGGGAGTATATTATATTCTATACAGTTCGGACCGTCCGACCCACCCACCCCAAGATTGTACTCACTCGTATAATTATCATAAACAATTAGCAAGTTTGACTAAATCTATCTATCTATATATATATAAATGCTACTCCCTCTCTAAACTATAAAATATTTTAATAATAAAAATCTTAAAGAATCAAAACATCTTAAATCTGGCCAAACTTATTATGAAAATATATTAACTTATATATTTTTGTTTGTTCCGGAGCCTGTATGATATGATCCAGCACATCCTAAAATAAAATAAATAACTTCTTGGTGATGGCGTAGCTCTACTAGCTTAGATAGAGGGGCCGGTGAAGGCGTGTAGCCAGCCAGGTATAGCTAGGAATATTAGTGTAAGTGTTTAATTTGCGTTCCTCTGCTCAATATTCAGTTTAATGCATGAAATTGTTATATCGATGTCAGCCACATTAAAGATGCCTGGAAACTTCAACAGATAGCTTGGAAACTTCAACTTAAAAGTTAGCCACATTAAAGATGTCACATTAAACTTCAACTTCCATTTGCATGCCTGGAAACTTGGCATCAGCCTGTGGGCTGTGGCACATACATACAGCTTGTGGTACTAAGCTATTGCTTGAACGACAAACACGACGCACACACGACAAAGTTTCATAGATTGAACGACAGACACAGCAACCTAAAAGTTCACTAGATCCAACAGTTTTCTTTTCTTTTTTTTACTGGAAAACAATACACAACTCACTCCCAAAAGGTCCAGTCCGCCTTGTAGGAAGGCCGGTCCATCTCACACTTCACCATTTTCGGCTGGGCTTCATCATCTAACAGAATAAGCTGCAATCCAACTGGAGCACCCTCGCTTGGTTTCTTCACAAATTGTGAAGTTCTAACAGATAAAATATTCCCGTGCTGCATGCACAAATTCAGAAAAATATCAGTAATGGAAACATAGGTTAATTGCATCCTTGCAAGAATTATCATGGCAGCATATACCTCAAGAAGAAAGATCCTCAGAAATAAATCATTTTGGCCATAGGCTTGAGATCCATCTAAAGACAAGATATTACCAAAATTAGAACACAGAATTGTGGCACCAGGGGTCAGTGCTCGGCTTTGCCACCCAGTGCGGCCCAATCAACCAAGCAGAGTAACGAGCACATTGTCCACACTTCTTCAGCCAACTGAAATGTTGACATTGAAGTGGTATATACGAAGCTAGCCACTAGCCAGGGCATTGATCACTAGCAAATTTCCTAAGCCTTGGCTAAAACAGGAAATCAGCAAAAGAAATAGGGTATTTCTTGAATGAAAACAGGAACTAGCTGTATGATGGGGAAAACTTTAAATTATTTTCCAGCCAACTGAAATGTTGACATTGAAGTGGTATATACGAAGCTAGCCACTAGCCAGGGCATTGATCACTAGAAAATTTCCTAAGCTTTGGCTAAAACAGGAAATCAGCAAAAGAAATCATGTATTTACTGAATGAAAACAGGAACCAGCTGTATGATGGGGAAAACTTTAAATTATTTTCGATGCTGTTTTCTCCAACGCTCTACCCGTTTTGACCCGATTTTAGGTAAGCACCGACAAAATGAAAACAATCAGCAAAACAAAAAAGAGAAACGGTGCCCGTCGGCACGGAAATTTCTTATCATGTTTTCACCCCTATTTCCTATATATATTAACAAACTACCCTACTTATCCTTGCACATCACACATATAAGTAAATAATTGTACAAGAAGTACACTAAGTTACCTGCAGGTTTATTCATGTACTTGAATAAGTCCGACGCAATATATGCTTGCTGGAAAAGATCCCGTCTTTTGGTGGGAAATAGAGAGAATTTTTTTAACGACTTTTTTTCCAAGTCCACCACAATCACGTGTGATTCGAGATCACCTGTATGCACCTTAGAAACCACGTACACTTCATTCCCATCCATGCTTAGGGTGGGAAAAGAAACAAAGAAATCACAAATTTGAGACTCTGCGATCATATCCTTTGCGCGAATTGAGCAATCTTTTCGCCACCCATCAGAACTATTCTTTCTACTCCAACAAATCAATCTCCATCCAATGTATTCATATGTTTCCTCCACCCCATTCTCAGTATCCAATATCTGATGCTGCTGCATCAACTCTGCATCAGATAATATTTCACTGTCCCATATATCCTTCTCCTCTGACTCAGTGCTGCAGTGTACTGTGTGTTTCCAACTCATTTCTACCTCAAGACACTTAAGAAGACTGTGTGTGGAGAAAATTACATCTCGGAAATGCTTTCCAGACAAACCCAACTGATCATTTGATTGGTTGCCGGGGAGTAAAGTGGGCAATGGGATGTATCTAGGAGTAAGATTCTCATGTAGAACATCAAATACGAGAATTCCATTCCAAAGATCAACAAATCCCAACTCCCTATCTGAAAGTACAATCACTTTCTCTATATTGTAGAGACGTATACTACCAATCTGATGACGTTCCAGCCTCTCCACTTTGTTGATCCATGTTCCGTGCTCCAACCAGAAAACGTGCATACTGTACTGTTCCCTCTTGGCCTCCTCAAGAGCAAGAGCCGCAAGAACGAACCCACCCTCTGTGAGCCCGCCATCACCCTCACTTAGCAGAAGGCCGACCTTAACCACATGGATCACTCTCTTAAGTTGTTGGCTGATGTAGTCGAGATGGATAAGTGATGGCCGCCGCCCTGGCCCGACCACCCTGTACAGGTAGTACTCAGTCTCGCTCCTGTATCCGTCGAATGTGACGGATATCACAGCAAGGTTGCCAACCGTGCAGACAATGGTCGGCCTCCCACATAGCAGATAGGGCTTCTCTATAATGCTAGGAACGTGGATACTGAAATGTGAGGGGCATGGTGGGTTGGCGACAAAGAAAGAGACCTTCACGCCATCTTCTCGCCATGAAACTGTTTGGGCCTTAGTTGTAGTGGCGTTGTCGTAGCTGAGATCCTCGTCGATATACGACACTGGGTCCAAGAGAATCCAGGGAGGGAGGCATGTGTCGGACTCACGATCGGCGGCGGAGGTGTCGGACTCACAATCGGCCGAGGAGGTATCGGACTCACGATCGGTGGCGGAGGAGAGGGTGGTTTGTGCTCTAGTCACGTCCTCGCGGTCGTAGTTGTACTCAGCTGTAGGCGCGTCGTCGAGGTCGCCCCCATCACTCGCCAGGTCGTAGTTGTACTCAGCTGTAGGCGTGTCGTCGAGGTCGCCCCCACCACTCGCCCCCTTGAGGTCGCTGCCATACGAGGTCATGGATAGGTCTCGGCGGAGAAGATCGATCTGATTTGGGGATTAGGGTTTTGCTGGCGTCCCTGGAGATCTGGGAGTTGCCGATTGGTTAGGCCGTTGAAGACTTTTTAGGTGGGGAAGACGGGAGCCGTGCGGTGCGAGGGGAAAACCAGGGTGGCGCACGCCGAAACCGACACGTAAAAGGCAGATGAAACGAATCCCGGTGAGTCGGGTAGATTTAATATATTATTTTCTAAATTTACAATGATCCTTTTTTTTTACTTAAACAAACTTTCACTGATTTTTATAACATTCGATTAGATAAGATTTCCTTTTAAAATGTACATTTATTCCAGAATTTTTTTTTGAAAAGAATATTTCTACAGCTTTTTTATAAAGTCTAAGAGCATCTTCGCCCAAAATCAAACCCCTACATTTCTATTTAAGAGGTGGCCTGCAAAATTTGAGGGTCAAATTCAAAGTCCAACTCCAGTCATAGTCCCCAATTCGAGGAAGAGGATAGGAGGGCCTATTTCCTGAGGACCCAAAACTAAACTTTGAGAGATCTCCTAAAATGGGAGCCCAAATAGGAGGTGCATTTGAGTGGACTTTTTTGGACCAAGTCCCTAGATTTAGAATATAAGCTTGTTTAGGAGGTGGGTTGAAGTTACTCTAATAGGCCTCCCTACCGCGCGGTGCAGGCGAGGGCGAGGGCGAGGCCGAATGCTCGCATTTGGTCGAACACTAATACGACATCGACGGAGAGGTATCGGAGGACTGAGGAACACCAAAAGGCGGGAGCAGTTCGAGCGAGGTGTCAGCTGCGGCGAGCGAGGCGGTGACAAGTAACAGCGTTGCGGTGAGGTGGGGCCAGACGGGATTCCGGCATGTAGGCTTGCAGGCGGGGCAGGTTCTGGACCGTCCACCAGCCACTAAGCTAGTCGCGAAACTATTAAGCGGGCTATACGAAAATCCACAAGCCGCAAAACTATCACCGCGAAAGGTCAGTGGAACTAGCGTGCAACCTAAGAACTTCCGCAAACGCCCGCAAGCAGGATGCTACTGTTGTGCAAAGCTTGTTGTATAATCTTTAACATTTCACTGCTACTGTCTCGATTCTTAGGATCCTTGGTCTGCCCCTTGCAGTGTCGGCAATCCTCAGAATTGAGTGTAAACATATCACTCCTGTCCTCTTAATGAAAAGCTTGTGCCTAGGCACATGTTCGCGAAAAAAAAGAACAAGCTAGTATTCCATTTATGAAGGGTGTGATGATATATGCCTTTAACTGAGTAGAGCAGTTGCCAGTACGTGCACACGGTCACCGTTCAGTTACTAGTAGTTGCTAAGTGAGCAACTCCCTCTCTATCTCTTCTGGCACAGACTCATGTTTTTGTATGAACCAATTGCAGTTGTCAAGTGAGTAAAACACGTCGACTCAGATTCTGATAGAGTAGCGCAACTGCGCAAGTATTAATAAACCTGAGGATTCTTACAAGGACGCAATTAACCTATGTTTCCTTTACTGTTATTTTTCTGAATTTGTGAATGCAGCACGAGAATGTTTTATATGTTAGAACTTGACAATTCGTGGAGAAACCAAGCGAGGGTGCTCCAGTTGGATTGCAACTTATTCTGTTGGATGATCAAGCCCAACCCTAGTTGAAGCAGCTAATATGCAGTCCCCGGACAAGCCAAGCAATATAAGGTATTCCTGCTGGGTCACAAAGGTGGACGAAAAGAAATTGTGAGGTGTGAGATGGACCGGCCTTCCTACAAGGCGGCGGACTAGACCTTTTGGGAGTGAGTTGCGTACTCCAGTAAAAAAAAACTGTTGGGATCTAGTGAACTTTCAGATTGTTGCGTTTGTCGTTCAATCTATGAAACTTTGGCGTTCCATATGCTTTCCTTGTGTGCGTCGCGTTTGTCGTTCAAGCTATAACTTGGTACCACACGCTGTATATATGTGTCATATGCCCACAGGCTGATGCCAAGTTTCCATGCATGCAATGGACGTTGAAATTAAATGTGAACCAGTTTATAGATGTTGGCTGTGGCTGTGGCTGGCATCAATATAACAATTTCATGCATGAAACTGTGTGAGAGAGAGAGGGCAGGGGCGGCGTGGGGAGGGGAGGAGTCGCGCCGCGTGACGCATGGGGGGAGATGAGGAGCCACGATGTGGGAGAGGAGGCCTAGTCATGCGGGATGAGAGGGATGAGAAGAACGATCAGGTCTGATCCAAATAACATGGATTGTTGAATTTGTGTGAATAAGTGAGAAAAGAGTTTACGGTGAATCTTGTATGTTTGTTTGAAAAGTTTTCTATTTTAAGTTTTTTTTTGTGTATTTAGGAGAAACCTTGAGTGTAGGAGACAATTGTTAGAGTAGCTTTAGAAACAAATTTATCGGTGTATTATATATTATTAGAGAGGTAGAGATGGAGGGAGTATGTGGTATATGTATGGTACTGTGTTGGGAGAATATCGAGAGGCTGGTTGAAATGAATTGGTACTTACTGATGGATTGAGTTGGTACTTGATTTCTTGGAGGCGGATGGATGCATGGGTCATTTAGTCGATGTACTCCCTCCATACTTAAAAAAAACTTCGTTTTAGAAAATGACACGGTCTCTAAAGTGTACTTTGATCGCTTATTTTTTGAAAAACATTTATTGAAATATAATATATGTATATTTTTATGAAAATATTTTTCAAGACAAATCTATATTTTTATGAAAGTATTTTTCAAGACAAATCTATTGATATGATTTTCACATTTTCAAACTCAACAATCTAAAAGTTATTTATGATTTATATATTCCCAATGTTTGACTAAAATTGTTCTAAACGACAACATTTTTTAGTATGGAAGGAGTATGTATTAAACAAGTACGATCTGTTGGTGAAAAAAATAAAATAAAATGAGTTTATAGAAAATCATTTATGAGTCTATATAATATATATACTATATATGAATCTGTGATCAGTGGAAAGCATATTGCATCATTGCATGGTTAAGATTTAACGATATTTATAAGTCAAACTTTAAAATGTGATTTGGTATTGTTTATGAGAATACGTATCAGTTGACTAGAATCTTGGAGTCGGTCGGACGGTCCGAACTTTATAGAATCCAAAAAAGAAAAAGGAAAAAAAGGCGAGTGAGTATTGGCTTGTCAGGATTCGATTTTGTCTTGACGAGTGTGTGACTGTGTGTGTGAAGTCTAAAAGAGACGCAACGACCAAAGAAGAAGCTGGCTTGGTGGGCAAATGCTGTGCATGGAAACCGTCCAGCCGGGAGAATCGTAAAAGCTAGAGTAGCTACGTGAGTACTAATGACCGGCCGGCCAACGACGTGTTTGTTCACTCAGTAGTCATTGTTAGGCCAAATTAATCTAAACCAAAGCTTGTTGAATCGAATCGTAGAATTTCAAAGTTTTGAACGAATCGAAGACGGAACAAAGTGACAGACGATACAGGCTTCCTTCTAGTTCCATGGCAGCCTCCGTAATATGTTAAGAAATAAAATCTTATTGTACGTTGTAACAGCATCAAAGGGTCCATAGCTCAGTGGTAGAGCAATTGACTGCAGATCAATAGGTCTCCGGTTCGAATCCGGATGGGCCCTTTTTGTCTAGTCTTATTAGTAATTTTTTAAAATTTTGTTTAAACACAACCCAGTACGTATTGTTTAAACACCCCCAGTCACTTTCACAATGAAACGAAACACACATTTGAACCCATCACGAACGAACGTACGGAGTACGTACGTAGACCAGCTAGCAGGGACCGGATGGAGCAATGCAAACAAAACATGGTCGTACGTACGTTTGATCAACTCTCAATAAGCAAGCATGCCATGCCATCGTTCAATCTAAACTCAATACGTAGGTATCCAAATGGAAATGAACGAGTAACTATAAACGTAGCTGCTCTGCTGGCATCCATAACGACGTACAAATTTCGTTTCTTGCATTGAACTGATCGATCTCGATGAATGGAAGTCAGCCAGCACGTACAGCTAGCCGATGGCCAGCTGAGCACGCACGTACTTAAGATCATGGCATGCCCAGTCGCAATGGAGTTTCCTTAATTAGTGTTTGATGATTATTTATAATGTGTTTATGTTACAATATATTGATGAAGAGAGACAACGTACCAAAGTGTAATTAATTATATATTATATATAGTGTGACCTTGCTTCATATATATTATATTATATTATATTATATATAGAAAAAAAATATGTAATTAATTCGTTCCATTATATCTTTATCTATCTACTCGTATTGATTGTTTCAAAAAAATATCTATATCTATTTTTTGTCTATATAGTACGTACGTAACCGGCCGGAGCACAACATATATATATATATATATATGTGCTGATCAGCTAGGTAGCTAGCTAGGTTGGTGATGACGTGGCAGGAGCAGCGGCGTGAGGTGGAGCTGGATGCCATTGGACGGCCTGAGCGAGAGCATGATCTTTGGCTGGTGCCTGTACTCTGGCGCCACCGACACCCGAAACCGCCTGAGCAGCATGGCCAGCACGACGCGGTACTCCATGGCGGTGAGGTTGCGGCCGACGCAGATGCGGGCGCCGAAGCCGAAGGGGAGGTATCCCATGCGGTGGCGGCAGCCGCCCTGCACGGGGTCCCGCGCGAACCGCTCCGGCCGGAACTCGTGGGCGTCGTGGCCCCACAGGTCGACGTCGTGGTGCATGGCCACCACGTCCACCCACATGTTGGTGCCGCGAGGGATCACGGCGGCGTTGGTGGACTTGGCTGCTTTCACGTCCTCCAGCGCCTGCCGCTGCACGTTGGGCGACGGCGGGTAGAGGCGCAGCACCTCGCTCATGACCCACCCCATCTTGGTGAGGCGGCCAAGCGCGGCGGCGTCGAGGAGGTTCTGCTGCTGGTCGCCGAGCTCGCGGTCGACCTCCTCCCGTAGCGCGTCCTGCCAGTCCGGGTGCGCGGCGAGCATGAGCAGCGTCCACGACAGCGCCAGCGCCGTCGTCTCGTGCCCGCCGAAGAAGAAGGTCTTGCACTCGTCCACCAGCTCCCGCGTCGTGAGCCGCCGTTCGGCCTCCGTGCCGGCGAGCAGCAGCGACAGCAGGTCCTTGCCTGCTGCCCCGTGGCGCCGGCGCCGGCGCGCGTCGATGATTTCCATGAGCAATGCGTCGATCTCGCGGCCCAAGCGCCATGCGTCGTAGGTCTTGCGCACGTGCAGCAGGCGCGCCAGCGGCACCCCGACGAGGCGGTTGGACTGGAACAGCATCGCCTGCATGGCCTGCAGCTTCCGGAACACCCGCGCGCCGGCGGCCTCGTCGTCGTCGGACACGCCGAAGCTGGCCTTGGCGATGATCTCGGCGGCGTTGCGGACTATGGCTCGCTCGACGTCGACGACGGCGGCGCCGGACGACGATGACTCCGCGTCGTCGGCCCACTCGGCCAGCATCTTGGAGGTGGTCTCCTGCATCAGCCCGATCATGTCCTGCATCAGCAGAAGAAGAAGAAGGAGGCAAATGAATAATGCAGTGCACGACGACACACGTACAAGCAAGCACACAACAAACAACATACGTTGAGGTTTGTGGCTGAGAAGGCCGGCGCGATGATGTGTCGGTGTCGTGCCCACTCGTCGCCCTCGGCCATGACGAGTCCGCGCCCGAACATGGGCATGCGGTCGCGACGGAACACGTCGGGCTTCCCCCAGCGCTTGCCCAGCGCGCCGGCGGTGGCGGACTTGAGGAACTCCGGGTCGGCCACGTACAGGAAGGGCTCCGTGCCCAGCCAGTAGACGAACACCTTGCCGAAGGAGTCGCGCCAGCGGGCGAAGTAGGGGAACACGGCGGCGTGGATGTCGTTGTTGTTGGCGGAGGAGGAGGAGGAGGACGGCTTCGTCTTATTATTGTTGGCCGCCGCCGCCTGCTGCTGCTGCTGCTGCTGCAGCGTGGCCGTGATCTCCGGGAGGTTGCCGAAGGGGAAAGACGGGCGCGGCCCGTCGAAGCCGGCACCGCGGAGGCGGCGCCTGGTGGCGGCCGGTGCTAGCCACGCCACGTAGATGAAGGCGCATAGCAGCAGGACGGCCATCGCCATGGGGGCGCCACCCGTTGCTGCCGCGGCGGCTACGGCGGCGTCCACCATTGTAGTACGTAATTGATTGATACCCGGCCGGCCTGTATATATATACGTGCTAGCTAGCTTGTTGCTGCAAAGATCGACGATGTTGGTGATCGCTCGACGCTAGTACTAGCTTGGTGCTTGTTGGGTTGGGAGAGGTGGTGCATGGCGCTGGGGTTTATATAGGCAGGCAGGCAGGCAGGCAGGAGGGAGGGACGGAGCTAGGATAGATAGAGATCGAGGAGGCCGGAATGAGGATGATGGAGAGGCCAGGCTGGGATGGGACGCCGACGTACGGACGGACGGACGGCTGGCTGGCTGGTGCGCGGGGTGCGGCGGTCGTCTCGTCCGTGTTAGTTGTCCGCGTGGTTTGACCGAGCCGAACCATGCATGCGATGCGACAAGGAAGAACCAAGCCAAGGCCTGGTCACTGGATGGTCAGAGACGACACCGACCGGACCGGTCAAAATCATCACCCTCAGCTCGCCATCAAAAGTCGTCAACAGAATCAACATGGCCGAAATTCTACATCGCCCGCCTCCGCCCCTGGTTCAGACTGCCGCCAATTATTTCGTTCGTTCAGTCTTCTTTCACCGTACGTACGTCTTATATATTATTATTATTATTATTATTATTATTACCACTACACTATTACTAGGGGTTTGGGTGTTTCTACCCTTGTTTTTAAGTCAAATGGTGATTTTATCTTTGTTTTTTTAACAAGGTAGGGGCCAACCCTTACAATAGATATCAAATAGTTGTCATTCTTAGAGAGACTGAGTTTGCTAACCTCTTTCTTTTCCCTGCGACGAGTCTGGTTGCCGCACATCTTTGGCTAAAGAAGAGCGAAGATAACAGAGCTATGGGCCCTATGGTCCTAGCATTCTGTGCGGTTGTACTGCTGCTTACTAGCTAGATCGAGAATAGAACTACATGATAGAACTAGACAAGTGAACAATGAACTATGTACTATGAATTCTATAAAGGGTCATTTAGGTTTCTTTTTTCTTGTTCAATAGTTAATCCAAATTAATTATTTGTATAGTATCATAGGTTTTTAGTAATTGTAATTTGTACTCATAGAGTCATATTTTTCTTCTAATTTAGGTGTTAAAATTTTAAAATATTATTTAAAAAGAGGCTACAAAAAGAAAATGAAAAAAAAGAAGATTAATTTTTTAATTATAATAAGGTGTTATACATAAGTTTTTTTCGCCAGAGGGCCCTCAAAATCCTAGGACCGGCACTGTTTTTTAACTTTGTGATTTTACCCTCCCCTACAAGCAAGTCAATGCGATTTTACCCTTGGTCAACAGGGGCAAATTCGCATTGACCAGGGGTAAAATCGCTTTGACTTGCTAATAGGGAAGGGTAAAATCACAAAGTTAAAAAAATAAGGGTAAAATCACAATTAGACTTTAAAATAAGGGTATAAACACCAAATTCCCGTATTACTGCTACTACATTACACTTCGTTACGCTAGCTGATAGTACTCCAGCAGGTTCACCAATAATATCCCTCCCGCCGGCCTCCTACATATATGAGACCCACGTCAGATTATGAGGCCGGCGTCTTCTTCCCCGCCTGCACTACGCCACGTCCTCACCATGGGTGGTGACCACACACCGTACCACTCTGCTTCTTCGATCGCTACAAGATCTACGGTACGGGCGCTGCATTATTGTTGACTCGATCGAGGTGGAGCCAACGTGGGCACGTCATGGAGGTGCTCTCGATCTGCATGCCATGGATCGAGGCTAACCCGAGGTGATATGGGACAAACTTGGGTGGGTGGGTCCCAACCTTCTTGATCACCTCAGGTGATCGATGCAACTCCGATCCCCTTTATTTTAAGGGATCGGAGAAGTGGCCGGCCGGTGTGTGAAATAGTACGTATTTGATATGCATGGAACAAGTCAGCTTCTTCCCTCGCTCTTGGCAGCCGTGTTTTCGGGGATGTCGTCATTGGAACAAACTTTTACAAATATAGAAAGGGTGTGCAATGCATGCATGCAAGGATTAGCGCAACTCACCTCGCTCATCATGAATTACATGACGAGTAAACGCCTTGTCATGCTCGCAACAATTATATTCCAGATTCGGCGACAATAATAATAGCTAATACCGTGGTCGTCCATGTGTGTATATATATAAATCCTCATTTTTTCAGATGCTTGCCGCACTTTGTTTTGCTAGCTCCATGCATGCCTCCAATTAAGCGAGCTTATATATATTAGTATATATTCCGCACGCAGCTGGCTGTCACCCATGGAATTCAAGGAATGAAGGAAGCATCCTTTTCCCACAACTCGTGCTCCATCAATTATACTAGTCTAATTACCCAAAGTCTAAGCGATTTTGTTGTTAGATATATAGCTGACCTAATTATTACGGTCTAACTTATGAGATGTGTGTAGGTAAAACGTTCTTAACATTTATATCTTCAAGTATGTTTTATGAAAGTATATATATTCAACGAATATGTAGTCATACTAATTATGTATTATAAATATTAATAGTTTTTATACATAATTAGTTAAAGTTTTTTAAAAAACTAACTTCTCAGCAAGCGAGAATGATTTCTATTTTAAGATGAAGTATTAGTAGTAATGTCATTTTTTTTCTCCTGGTATATTGGCAGCGGTATTCGTCGATCTTGGCAGCAGTATTCCCCACCACTAATGTTGTAAAATCACCTTTGGAATGCAGATAGAGTATTTCGAAATAATCATGCAGAAATTTTAGAGGAAAAAAACATAAGAGTACCAAAAAACGAGAAAGAAGCTCGTGTTTCAACTTTCAACCTGAGGCGCCCAAGTGGAATTAATAATTTAATATAGTTGACACGAGAGATACGAATTCACAATTACTAAGCTAAGCTCCACGAGTGGATCGGAGCACACGGAACAATGACAAAGATAGATAGCTAGTGGGCAAATGGTTCTGGTGCGATGATGACCTAGCTAGCAGTGTGTGAACGAAACCGCTTTTATATCTCCTACGGAGTATTAGATATAGATTAACTTGATGCAAGTGATTATGCATGGTGACTTAAGAGTAGTACGTCTGTGAATTTTATACAAAATTACCTTCTATCTTTTGGGAGCAGGCTTTTAAAAACAGTTAAAAAGGTAACAAATATAATTATAACATTTTTTTAGAAAACTTATTAATTTATGAAGTGATTTTTTAGAAACTACTGGAGATGCTCTAGCTAATCTCAACCAGCTCGTGCACACAGCATGTAAAAGTGTTTTCCACTTTGTGATTAATCTTTTCTTTTATGGAGAGCTACTACAGAGCTATTAATGTAGTGCAACTAATGTATATCTCGTTTCCTTAGACTTTAAGATTTATCGAGTATTTATTTGTAGTCTGACATTATCAAAATTTCATGTTTTAGGTCACACAAGTATATTATATGATTTCCTTATTTGACAAGCTTTTTATTTATTTTTTCTATTTGGCACCATATACTTCTGTTAAAAAATAGCATTCATGTGGTTTTGTAAGTCACACCGTCACCTGTGAAAACAGACGGCAATGCTATTTACAAAAGAAAATTTTAATTTGGTGCCGGATTAAGAAGTTTAAATTTTCGAGTGCTAAAGACTGATTTGTTTTAGTGTTAAATAGATTATTCTCTTGTATATCAAGGAGTACGTAGAGCGCAGGGAAAAAGAAGCTGAGAGTGCGTTCGTCTATGCACCGAGAAAAAAAAATTGTCTTCCGTTTGGACATATACATAGACGGTCTAGCCGAGTCGGATGCATGCGATATTCATTTTTGTCCCTTTTCTTGAATGAAAGGTTTTGTATTCAGAATTGCTGTTTATATTATATACAATAGGAGTAGTATGTTTTTGTTTGTTTGTTTGTTTCATTATTTGTCTGTCGCGGAGCCGCAATAATCCAACACATAATAAATAAATACTAGGATATCGTATTGACCGGTGACCGGCTGGCGGTCCACGTACGTACTCACTCAAGTCGATCAGTAGACCAACACGCCGCGCCGTCCAGTATTATTCCGGCCTGCGCACGTACACACACTGATTTTCTTGAATCGTCCGTCGGCGTTGCGATACACGATCGACAATATGTACAGGACACTGTGTGACTGGTCCATATATTAATTGTTTTGTTCCCGGCCTCCAACAGAAAATATCTGTCACTGTGTTTCATATATATATATATATATATATATATATATATATTGAGAAGTGGGTGTCTATTCAATCAAGTTGTATTGTTGAAGAAGAAGAAGAAGAAGAAGAAGAAGAAATTGAATTTGTAACCGTTCCTGGCTTCTTTGTGTACTTAGAATTTTGGAGCTTAGTGACTGATAGTGACTAGTGGAGGGTGATCGGCTGCACTGCACACTCCCTCTCCCTCTGCATCTGCATGGCTGGCAACCTACAGGTGGCCACCATGGACTGCGACTGACGGATGGAGAGGGTCAACGAAACGAGCAACGGCGTGAATTTTTGCTTTGGCTTGGTCGTCCGTACCGACCTGTATCTGTTCGTTTTTTTTGGTTGGACCGCACCACCCGCCGGGCACTCCCATTCCATCCAAATTCCAATTTCAGTTGCAGGTGAGGAGCGAGGACTTTCATTTTCACTGCGCGACACACGTGGGAGGGACGATTCCATCCTCTCTTTTTTTTTTCCGTCGCTCTCCGTCTCCGGTTAGCTCCTTCCACCTCTCTTTCCGTTTCTGGCTGGGTTTGGACGGATATAAATTCATTCATCGCTTTCAGAGCCATCCATTGTACATTACTACTTCCGTCCCCCGTCCCTGTCCCTAAAAAGATGTAATTGTGAGAACCGTGCTGATCAAGGTTATTCATGTTTGATCAATTTTATATTGAAATGCTATTAACATTTACATCTCTAAATAATTTTATTATGATAGTAGTCTAGTGATACTAGTTTTATATCACGAATCTTAATATATTTTTTTTATAAATTCAGTTCAAACTGATTGACTTTTCTAAAAACGAGAATTGTATTTTTTTTGGAGGCGGAGGTAGTATTAGTAAAAGTATTTATTAATTCAATGCATGCGCCGTGTGCAGTGTGCTAAAAAGAAAGAAACCCAGTTCTACGTACTCCGTATATATGAAAAAATATAAAATAAAGCATAAAATCAACCGGCAATCTCAACTTGGATGTCATAGTGTTATTACCTTATTATTAATGGCTGCGTTTGCTCCAGATTTTTTTGCTGGCTACAATTGTGAGGGTTATTGCTATCTTTTGTTCTGGTTTTTTCTTTAGTCAAATATAGAAGATGAGAATGACTCTCTAGACTGCGTATGAGATATAAAAAATTTATTGAAAAGAATAAAAATATATAGAAAATAATTTTTACTCAAATAAAGATTTAGATATTTAGATAGTATATTTTACACATGCTCTTGAAGATTCTCTTAGATATGTTCTTATGTTTCTTGATTATTTCATCGACATTGTAATGGATATCGATCGAGCTGAGAGGGTTAATTGGAGCGCAATGATCGGCGTGTGCTGTGCAGCTGGCATGCCTGCCTCTGCCTTTTTCTTTTTGTAGTACTGATAATTGTCAACAATGTTTAATTTGCTATGTGGACAAGACGACGCATCCTGGACGATGTATGCATGGCCGGCTTTCGTTTGCTATTTGGATAAGCTCAATCGAGCTCGCCGTCGTTTTGGATATATATATATATATATATATATATATATATATATATATATATATATACGCTAGCGACATTGATTTGACACAAATAACTCTTGGCTATTTTCTCTAGTCTAAATAGATAAGGAAATAAATTAAAGGATACTAAGACATGATAAAGTTGCAGTTCTATACCATCCCACAGAGGAGTCAGGACACACATGTGGGTACGTGCTCTCGTACCTAAGATTCACGTTAAAATTCTAAGCTAATGAAAATCTTCGCTGGTAGAGAAAAATACCGTAACATGACTCATAAACCGAGCCCATAAGTTTAAGCGAATGGAAATGACAGAGCATGCGTGCGAATATCTTTGGACTCTAAAGTATTTTTTTTTCACATAAGAGAGAGAAATCTCCATGGGTTGCAACTATATCATCTATGTTTAGATGGCCCTCCATCCTAAATTACAAGACATTCTATAAAAATCTTAGTATCAAGACATCTCAAGTTTAACCAAACGTATATGATAATATAATAACTTTAATAATGTCAACTAAGTATTATATATTAAATTCTTCATCAATTATATTTTTATAATATTTTTATAGTATACATATTTGATATCATAATTTTTTATAATTTTCTCATAATTTTTGTTAAATTTGAAGTGCTTTGACTTTCTAAATTATTGAAATGTCTTGTAATATAGAGGGAGTAGTACCTACCCATTTTCATCTTGTTTGTTGTGGCGGCTGCTGCGCAACTGCTGCTGCAGTAACTGCATAGAAAGCAAACTTACCGTCCTATTTGTCTTTTTTTTTAGCAATACCACCGTATTTATCTCATAAATCGGTTTTGGTACTGTTTTTCTACCATGACGGATAAGTTAAACGAATAAGGTGGTTGCGGCTTGTATTTCACGAGTTTTCAATAAACTTATTAAATTGCGTATGGATGTACGTACTTCATCTTTCCCTTCAAATTATAAATTATTATAGAGCTTCTCTAAGTAAATAGATTTATTTAGCAACTTTGAAATGACTTGTATAGATTTTGGAACACAGATGAAGTAAAAGTTTGTTTAAATAAAACACAGATGAAGTAAATGTTGTTTTGCTGTGTATCAATCTGGTGCTGGCGGTGGATTATTATTCGGCATCCACCGACGGCGGATATGATATATACAATACAATTCATGGATCGGATGCTCTGCGAAAGCACGAGTTTTAAACAACCTGCGTTTAAAACACATTGTAAAGCAACCTGCGTTGCATATGTACGTCGCACATGGCAAGTACGTACTCCAGAAAAAGAAAGAAAGAAACATGATGATGATCCATCCAAATGCTTTTGAAAGTTTTCTCAAATGTCCGTCGTAGATGATGGCTGGGCACGTGGCACATATGCGTGTCCGTAGTTTGACGCTTTCGTTGTCTTTTGGTTCCTTTTCCCATTCACAACAACACAAGCTGCAGCTGCTTTTACTTTGCGGCCGCGGTTGAACACCAAACCCATAGTGGGCTAGGCTGCCATTTCCTTCCTTCCTAATACTAAGCCCACCAGATTCTCCCACCCCACAGGCCCAACGGGCTTTGTCCTCGTCTTCCTCCACTCCATTCCCCTCGTCGCCGACCACCACCACCATGGCGGCCTCAACCCCGGGCCTCCAGGCCTCCTTCCTCTGCTCCCTAGCGCTCGCCTTCCTCCGGGCCGGCCGCCTCTCCGCCGCCTCCCACGTCGTCTCCTCACTGCCCGCCCCGCCTCCTCCGCCGCCTCATCCCGGCGCTCGCCTCCTCGGGCCTCGCCTCGGCCGCCGTACGCTTCCGCCCCGTCCCAGGTGACCCCCTCACCCTCAACTCCATCATCCTCTCCTACTGCAGCCTCCGCTCGCTCCGCCCCGCGCTGAGCCTTCTCCGTTCCTCCTCGGGGTCCCAGTCGGCTGACACCGTCAGCTACAACATCTTCCTCGCTGCCCTTTCCGAGTCTCGCAGAGATGTGCAAGCGCGGCGTGCCCTGGGACGCGGTCACCGTGAGCACGGCGCTCGTGGGTCTGTGCAGGACCGGCCTCGTCTGCGAGGCCGCCGCGTTGGCGGAGATGTTGGTCCGAGGCCGAGGAATTGATGGCTTCGATGTGGTAGGATGGAATGCTCTCATTGACGGGTACTGTAAGGTTCAGGACATGGCCGCGGCGTTGGCGGTGGTCGAGAGGATGACAACACAAGGGGTGGCACTCGATGTGGTCGGGTATAATACCTTGGTTGCCGGGTTCTGCCACTCCGGCGATCCTGATGCTGCATGTGAGGTAGTGGAGACGATGAAAGCGGCTGGGGTGGAGCCAAACGTGGTGACATACACGGCGCTCATTGGGGAGTATTGTAAGAGGAAGGGGACTGAGGAGGCGTTCAGTTTGTACGAGGGGATGGTCAGATCAGGTGTGCTGCCGGATGTGGTCACCCTTAGTGCTCTTGTCGATGGCCTCTGCAGGGATGGCTGGTTCTCAGAGGCATATGCGCTTTTCAGGGAGATGGACAAGATCGGAGTCGCGCCGAACCATGTGACCTATTGTACGCTTATTGATTCATTAGTGAAAGCACGGAGGGTCAACGAGTCACTTGGTCTATTGGGAGAGATGGTTTCAAGGGGCGTGGTCATGGATCTGGTCATGTATACAGCTCTGATGGATCGTTTAGGTAAGGAAGGGAAGATTGAGGAAGCTAAGGACATGCTTTGGCATGCTCTGTCGGATAATATTTCTCCCAACTGTGTGACTTATACTGTACTGGTCGATGCACACTGCAGAGCTAGCAATATCGACGGTGCAGAGCAGGTGTTGTTGCAAATGGAGGAGAAATCTGTTAGCCCGAATGTTGTCACATTCTCATCAATCCTCAATGGTCTTGTTAAAAGAGGATGCCTTGGCGAAGCAGCCGATTATATGAGGAAGATGAAGGACAGTGGCATTGCTCCTAATGTTGTGACTTATGGAACACTCATCGATGGCTTCTTCAAGTTCCAGGGACGAGAAGCAGCTCTTGATGTTTACCGTGATATGTTGCATGAAGGTGTTGAGGCAAACAACTTTGTTGTTGACTCACTGGTGAATGGTTTGAGAAAGAATGGGAATATAGAGGAAGCCGAAGCATTATTTAAAGATATGGGTGAACGTGGTATGTTGCTAGACCACGTCAATTATACCACCTTAATGGATGGGCTTTTTAAAACAGGAAACATGCCAGCTGCATTTAAGGTTGGCCAGGAGTTGATGGAGAGAAACCTGTCACCTGATGCTGTTGTCTATAATGTGTTTATCAATTGCCTTTGCACGATTGGCAAGTTCAGTGAAGCAAAATCCTTTTTGAATGAGATAAGAAATACAGGCTTAGAACCTGATCAAGCAACATATAACACTATGATTGCTGCACAGTGCCGGGAAGGGAAGACCTCCAAAGCTCTAAGGCTGCTAAATGAAATGAGGTGGAGTTCAATAAAGCCAAATCTCATCACATATACTACACTTGTTGTGGGTCTTCTTGAGGCCGGGGTTGTGGAGAAGGCAAAGTATTTGCTAAATGAGATGGCTTCTACTGGGTTTGCTCCAACCTCTCTGACTCATCAAAGGGTGCTGCAAGCATGTTCTAGAAGCAGGAAGCCGGATATGATTTTGGAAATTCATGAATTGATGATGGGTGCTGGTCTTCATGCTAGTATCACTGTCTATAATACACTCGTCCATGCTTTGTGTTGCCACGGAATGACAAGGAAAGCTACAGTTGTTTTGGATGAAATGTTTGGGAGGGGAATTGCACCAGACACTATCACATTCAACGCTCTCATTCTTGGCCATTGTAAGAGCAGCCATCTAGATAATGCATTTGCAATGTATGCTCAGATGCTTCATCAAGGGCTCTCACCTAATATATCTACATTCAACACACTCCTGGGTGGCCTTGAGTCTGCTGGAAGAATTGGAGAAGCGGATACTGTTCTCTGTGAGATGAAGAAGATGGGCCTTGAACCCAGTAATCTCACCTATGATATACTGGTGACAGGATATGCAAAGAAAAGCAACAAAGTTGAAGCACTGAGGCTGTATTGTGAGATGGTAAGTAAAGGCTTTAGTCCCAAAGCTAGCACGTATAATTCACTCATAAGTGACTTTGCTAAAGCTGGAATGATGAATCAAGCTAAAGAGTTGTTCAGTGAGATGAAAAGGAGAGGAGTTTTACATACATCCTCAACTTATGACATCCTTTTGAATGGATGGTCAAAGCTTAGAAATGGAACTGAGGTAAGAATACTTCTCAGAGATATGAAAGAGCTAGGATTTAAACCATCTAAAGGCACTATTAGTTCTATGTCCAGAGCATTTTCAACGCCGGGAATGACTTGGGAAGCTCGACGTTTACTTAAGACCCTTTTCAAGGTTTAGGGGAAAAATAATGAAGTGCCAATATATTATCTGCATAGGATAGATGGTTTGATGAGATGATTCTCCCAGAACTGTACAGTTGCAAGAAGGGGTCCTAACTGTTGGAGAGTCTTCCTGCTAGACCAGATATGATGTTTTGTGCATAAAGAGATCAGAGCAAATGCAGCTCTTAATTCTGAAAAGAGATAAGTAAGTGTTTCAGAAGAACAGTTTGACTTCCATACTTACACTGGCTAACAAGCTGAAACCCAAAAATGTATACTCAGGGTTGTTGGGCAGTTTGTCACTCAGGGTTTATGGACTGAAGCACCATTCGCAATGAACTAAATGCATACGAGGTTGAGGCTGTTTCACACTATAAGTATCGTTGCCCCCGCCAAAGACAACTCTTGCTGGACTTATTGGTTCTTGTACTGAGCTTTTGTGGGTTTTGCAGCTGGGGTATGCTTCGTTAATAATATCTACACTTACATGTTTTTCTTTACTTATGCAGTTTCTTACATTTTCCAAGAAAATTGAATATGTTTCTTGAATTTATGCAGGTTTCAAATCTGTGTCGATTGGTGACCTCCTACAGTTTTTTAATGGCTTGGCTGCTAACCAGCTTATTGACTGTTTGCACTTCCATAAAGTTGAGGTGATCTATTTCCTGCATTACGAAAGTATGCATTTATTCAATCTGCTGCTTAACATGTTTGATTATATTAGACATTTTGGCTTTTGTAGATACGTGGTTTTCGATATGCATCTAGATATACACTATGTCAAGATACATAGTAAAAGCAATGTATCTAAAAAAGTCAAAAAATCTTATAATTTGGAACGGAGGGAGTAGAAATTATCTGATTTGAACTATGATAATTGATAAGGATATGACAATAACCAGATGTGCAAGAGTGATCTTTGTGGGATCAGAACAAGAGCAGAGAGGCAGAAAGCAGTATCACTGATCAGTACACTTTTCTGTTTCTGATCACTTTCATGGTATTATTATAATTATTATGAGGAATCATGACAGTAACACAATGCTAAGCTTTGGGTTTGAAGTTTTGAACTACTAGTCTAATACACCAAGGAAATGGAGTGCCAAAAAAAAATCTTCATTGGCAAATATAGATGTTTCTGGTGAAGTTCACCCCATCTAATAGGATTTTGAATAGAGAGAGATAGCTAGAACTACTAACCAAGTGTCGATTCATGTCCACATAAGGTCTTATGCATATGGTTTCTTTGGAATTTTCTGTTACCACATTAGTTTATGTTATGGCATGCACAGGCATCCTAGTATTCTTATTATCATATTGAGTTGTGATGTGACACAGCAGTCAATGGTCGATGCCTGTGAGGGTTTCCCTTTGAGTTGATGGCCGGTTCTTATAGGATATATTTAGTACAATGACCAACAAGAAGCATTCTGAAATCTTGTGATGAACTTTCAGAAAAAAGGAACCAATGGAACAATTAAAATATGCTCAAAAAAATGTATTGAAAATAGACAGTACTCCGTATGCATTAAAAATTTTGGAAATGTATCATGACGCTACACCGATTTCAGACCCACGTGTAAATCCTTTCTGGATTATTGCACAAATCATGTGTCGTTTCTGTTCACCATTTTTTTCGTTAGTCCATTAACCGTGTAGATGCCGATGACTCTGCCATTCCTGCAGGATATTGTTCTAAAGGTGTCCCAGGCACTGACTTGTCACGATGAACTTACATATGGTCGCAGGATGTTCGGCCTGGGACAGTCTTGGAGGAAACCCATCTCTCTCTAGATGAAATGAATGAGTTAGCTCATTCGTCTTGCGCTTGCGCTATAGCAAAATGTGGTCAGGGCTGAGTGACCTTCAGGCTTCAGCCATGGAAGCTGTCAGAGACGAGTGATTGAATTTGAAGAGGCAAAATTTTCCACTGTCCTTACGCCGAGCCACCGGACACCGGCAATGGCTATCACTCTGATCGTGGATCCAATGCACCCTGGTGAAATTGATCACTGTTGTCAACTCCATCATCCGCAACTTCTTGCATTATATATTAAGGAAATCGATTATATCCTCACGCCAGACAGATTTTATTAGTTTGCCTGCTGGCTGCTGCAGAAGAACTGGAGCAGGAGAAACCTATGTCAGGAGAAGAAGCAGAAGCAAGAAATTAAAAAGAACAAGAAACGGAATGGCACAGTGCTAGCTGCTAGGTGCTGTATTGGGCCGGCCCAATTGCCTAACGTGACCATGCTATAGCTCAGAATTCCCGTCCCGAGCCCAATTGTCAACTGACGTAAGGTGCAGTCGTGCACGCACAGTTGGGAGTTGGGAACCTAAAAGCAAGGTCTGAAAGCGTGTGGCGAACAAGCTAATTGGCAACCACAGGTCAGTGGTTGACGAGTGAGGAGATACATAGCTGCACAACACCACTGCACTCTCCAACCCAGCATATGGCATCCGATCCCAAAAGGCAATAGGTAAAAGGCATGCACATGCAACATACTCCATGTGTGGAGTATATCTGAATTTGGTTTGGTGGTGCAGCATCAGCCACAGCCAGCAACAGCAATAAAGACGGGCGAGAGGAAACCGACCAGCGACCAGGTTTAGGGTTTGTTTGGATAGCTATTTTCTCAAGAGAATGGCAAGAATCAATGCCAAAATGTAGTGTTCACCCCGGGTTTGAAGCTCACAGCGTTTGAGTTTGAAACGGCTGGAAGCTGATTTCTTCTGATTCTGTTTGTGGTCTCCCTTTTACTACAGTGATCTATCCTACTTTTTTATTAGTTGGTCTTTTTTACGTGCAATAAGTTAAAATAAGTTGTATTTCATAAAGTGACTCTGACTTTTCATCATCTGAAACATATTGTTGGAAAAAAAAGTATGAGAATGAGAGAATCTAGAGGAGATCATAATTTTCCAGTTTCTTCTTGAGAGAATTAAGCAACGGCCTGGGCTGACGACGACAGTAGGTTATTAGCCACTGAGCCTGAGCGGTGGCCTGATGCATGAGTATCACAAAAAGGGCTGGGGAAAAAGGAAAAGAAAAAGGGAATCATGCATGCAATATGATTGTAGATACTACATGTGTCGAACAACGGGAGCAGGTGCGGTGGTGGTCACGGGTTTGTAGTGACATGATCAGCAGGATTAAGGATGTGGAGATGGCCGGCCTAGGCAATAACTGAGCTAGTCAAGTAGTTATGAGCCTTTTAATTTGCTTTTGAAACATATGTTACTCACACTGTATATTACCTCTATGTTCCAACAAGTATAGAACTTTCTCGCTTCTCAAAAAGTCATAATGTGAGGCAAGGTACTGCGAGGCTCTTGCTTTCCTCGCCTTCCACTCGTTGCTCGCCACGGATGTTGTGGGTCCTTTGCTTTCCTCGCCTTCCACTCGTTGCTCGCCACGGATGTTGTGGGTCCTTTGGTAGCGCTCTATGGAGCTGATTTCCACGGAGAATCACTCCATGTCAAACACATGTTTCGGCGAGAACTGTTTCTGATATGAATTAAAAGACATATATTTTGTAAAGTGATTTTTATGCTGATTTTAAAAATTTAAGCTAAACAATCAAAGAGAATCAAATTTCAACCACATAATCACTTCACCCTGAATCAGGGGGCACAACTCTTGTCTGTGTTGTGTCTATGTCCTGTTGTCCCCTCTCCTCACACCTCACTCTTCACTCCTCACTCCACGGAGGGGAGGAGATGAGCATCCCATTCGTTCCCATCCATCATCATCCACTAGTGCTTGCTATTGCGGCTAGCTTGGGTGCTTGGCTGTGAGGGCCGCTACCTGCCTGTTGCTGTCCCTTCTTTCCTGCTTTATTTGCAAATAGTAACTGCAGTTATATACATAAATACAAACAGTCGCTTTTGCTGCTGCTGCTAACATAACACACCTATCTATCCATCTATCCATCTGCTACTGGCTGGCCACTGGTACCACTGAGAAAGAGAAGCCCTGCTGCTGCCACTTATCACTTGTCTAGTGGCACACAGGACAGGAGCCACTTCAGTATTGCTACTAGCTAAGTACTACTAGATCACTGCAAGCATGAAGCAGTGAGTGGCACTCTCTAGCTAGTGCTAGTGGCTCTGCTGCCCTGCCTATGCATGTGTGGACACTGGATAGTACCTCTGTATGCTTCTCTCTTTTCTTTTCCTGTGGCCAGGCGGCCAGCAAAATTTTATATGCTTGTGTCCTAGTACGTCGTCGATAGCTATATATGAGTGGATAAGAAGCAGTGCAAAGATAAAGATATGGATATATGTGTAGTTTCTTTATATAGATCAAGTTATTATATATCACTCCCAATTACAGTATATTATACTCTCAACAAAAGGCAGTGCACATACAGCTCCGATCCACCCAATAATAATATAATATAATCTGCAAATAAAAAGGCTGGCATGCATCATGCATGCCCAATTTTCTCTTTTTCCATGCTGCCAGCCACGATATATATGATGGACATTCACAGTACAGTACTACTGCTGGTACTTCAGGTTGCTAGATTTGGAAGCAGAGTTTAGGTTGGATCTGAAAGTAGGTCATGCGTCAGTTTTCAGTGAAGTACTTGCCTGCCACTGCACTGCAACATTTTGGCCGGTTGCCCAACTAACCATACTCCAGGAGTTAGGCATGCCTACATCTTAGTGAAAATATACAAACCTTTTGGACTAAATTAATATATAATAATCTCTGATCCATCATCATCCATGGGCCATAGACAGGTTATTACATATAAAATATGAAATTCAGTTTCTGAACTTCTGAAGAATTATCTGCTATGCTATATGATGGATCAGTCATCACTCATCAGTGTGGTTCTGGGCATGGGATGGGAACAAACAAACTGCTGTAGCCTGGCAACTTGCATGCTCAAAAGGGTATTCATACGAGTGGTCGTTTTTGTAACGACCTTTCCAGAAAGAAGAAAGCCAGAAAAAGAAAGGCCACAAATTTTTCATCTCCTACCGGATTGATGAATTGCTTGTTACTATTATTTGTATATATGTAGCCCCGGCATTCATTTCAGGTCGTGATCAGGGGCCCACAGTTGAGGGAGAGAGATCTTGTCACTAGTTAGTTAGTTCCCTTTTTGTGGAATCTGTTGCTCAGTGCTGTATAGTTCTTGGATAAGAGGGGCAGCTCTGTTCTGCTAGTGACTAGTATTGAGCAGCAGTGTGAGAGCAGAGAGCTCCCCTACTGGCTGCTATAGATAGCAAGCTTGTAGTATTTTATATTGAAAAAAGACCTTGCATGATATTGGTTGGTTAAGTTTTTTTCTTGGAGTTGGTAAAGTTCTGGGATTTGTACCTCTTGTCTTGTTGGGGAATATTACTAATGAATGGATCCTGCTCTGTCCTTTTGTGAGACCATTTTTATTCTCTTTGCCGATTCTCTATCTCTGTCTAGTTCTCTCTCTCTCTCTCTCTCATTTCATATATATACATATATATAGCAGGAGAATAATGTTGGCATCTGTTTAACATAACATTTATTCACCAGTTAAGTTACTGTTGGATGAATGGTTAGATCCATTTTATTTGAGAATGAAGACATACATGTTAATTCATGGACAAGTTTGGTTTTGGTGTCATCCGGCCACTACCTAATCTACTTTCGTGAAGCACGATATATTAATGTTTCAACTCTGAAGAATGAAGATGCATCTAGCTAGCATTAGAACATTTTTGTATATGCTATATGTGTAAGCATGGACTCTGCCTTCCATGTAGCAATGCAAAGAGGTATAGGATATATGCATGACTTGTGACAAGGAACAAAAGATGATTCTAGCACATGCATGCATGGTTGCAGGGGAGGAATAAATCTGCAGGTTGCCTTCCCCTGTCCACCACCAATCAGAGTATAGTGTCTTGTTGTGTGAATGAAATCTGAGGCTGGGTGGTAGTGGCAGGTTGCCCATGACTAAGCCAAACAAGCACTTGCCTGCCACACTCTTCCTCCTCCTCCTCCTCCTCTCAAGGTGGCAGGCATCAACCACACACACACAGAAGGAGAGAGGGACAGAGAGATGAAGCTAGCATAGCAGCATCCACACTCTCCCTCCACTCCACGCCACTAAATATATATTATTACTAATATATATTTAATAATAACAACAAGAGGAGCTAGCTAGGCTGAAGAAGTCCATTCATCAGCAACAAGGCAGGCATAACCTCTCACAACAAGGCTTTAATATTCTTAGCTACAGTATATGCTGTCTGTGCACAAGTGTCGCTTGCATACTGAGTACTCCTACTTGCTGGCTTGCCGATGCTTCGTTTGGAGGACATGTCTGTCTGTCTGTCAGTTAGTTGGGGCATCGTGATTAACGCTCATCTCTAAGCATGACAGCGAGATGCATCCATGCAGCTTGCATTGCTCCAAATCTTATTCCTTAACCTTGCATTGGAGCAAGCACAACATGCACACTTGCTGTTCAGTTGCTGTACTCTGAATGTGATCATGCCTGCGCCAAGTCAATGTTGTGGTGGTACCAATGTTTTTTTTTGGAAGGAAGGAAGTGGTAGTACCAATGTTGTGGTATCAATCTGCATGAATGTCAAGCTGGTAGCTGATGATGATGGTGAAAGATAAAAGCGCCAGACAAACAACAATTCTGCTTGGTTGGTTGGATTTCTATTTTGTAATAATTAATAAAGAGAAAATATAATTTGGCATGTGTATGATTTGAGGAGTGGTGGCCCACTCACTCACTAGACTATGAGTGCTGATCATCTCCCTGCAGATTATTAGAGCTAGCAGTGATCGAGTGTGCCACTAATGCAGTTAGAGATGGAGGATGATAGAAAATGAAATGCAGGCCACCACTTCCACTTGTATGCAAAAATAACATTCAGAAGATGCAGGTGGGCTGGGGTACGGTTGGTATCCTTCAACTGCGCCACATGTTCTTTCTCAACACCAATCAATAATCCAATCTGCTAACTCATGTAAATCCTGTTGCATTACAAAGTTGGCGCTAGCTTAATTTAATTCATCTGCCGATTGCTTCCCTAAAATTCTTCTCCTTTTCTTTTCTCCAGTAAAGAGAACACCATTCGTCAAATTCAGTCCATTTGTCTGAATTTCTAAGATTAAGATGTGTATGTAGCTCGCTAGCATGCACATAAGACTTTTATATCTAATTAATTAACTTATGAATAAATAAGCTACTGATGAAAGTCTGCAAACCGAGGGGGCGGTTGGCCAGATGTTGGCTGCCTGTTAAAGCTATCTTGTTGAGTGGAGTAGCACACTGCACACACTTTCAACTCCATCTATGGGCCCCTGGGTAATTAAGAAAAACAACTCGACTGATAAGGCAATGACATCATACTTTTTTTATAAAATAATAATAATAATATGGAGCTGAGAGATGGTGCCGTGGCATGGCATGTACTTGGTTTAGTACTGGTGGCCCTACTACTGGAGAATCGGATTGATTGTAGCACAAATAAAAACATTTAAACTCGTATCTATTTTATTTTATTAATTTACTTTAGGTTAATAATGAATCTCTAGAATACGCGTACTGATCACACACTCATACCCAAAGAGTGCATTGCATTATCAGCATATGCATGTTCTGGCTGCTAGGAGAGATGGATCGATCGGATGCACTAGTTAAGCTACCAGATAATTATATATATAATAAATAATGGGATCCTTAAAGCTAGGTTCTCCACATGAGGGACAACTCGGCTGATTGCCAATCATAGGCAGGATCATGGCAAGCTAGCTAGCTAGGTAACTCAGTGCAAGGACACTCACCCTTTTTTTTATTTAGTTTTGGCAAGGAAAGGCATGTACACATTAGATAGCTATCTACTTCTTCCGTTCCAAATCTTATAAGATGCTTTGATTTTTTTTTACATCTATTTTGATTTATCAAAAAAGTTAAAGCGTCTTATTATAATTTGAAATTGCGGGAGAAGATAATAATGACTTTGGATTATTGTTGCAGTGCAAGTGAGTGTACATGTGTCATGTGTGTGTGTGCATGTTTGGCCATTTGGGTGAGAAACGATCTAGCTGAGGTATACTATATAGTAGTGTGTGGCAGAGATGATTAAGTGGCAACTTAGCAAGGGAAGCTATAGCTTTCATTTCCATGTGATGGAGGAGCCCCCACCTCGCCGGCCATGCATGTATATGGGAATCCAATCACTAGCTAGCTTAGTGTTCATTGGATTCTATTTTTAATTTTTATTTTTGCTAAATTAGTTAGATTAATGAATTAGGAGGTAGCTAGCTTATCGTTGCCATAGCTTGCTCCCACATATATAGAAATGCAAATATATAACAATCCCATTGATCCTCCTTACGTCAAGAATCATGCGTCCTCCTACCTTCCCACCATTTCTCTTCATCATTCAATTCATGTAACCGTTGACTTGTCTCTCACAGCTTAACCGTTGACTTGTCTCTCACAAGGGACTTCACTTTCCCTTTTGCAGGGAATACAATGATTATCCTTGTTTAGTTACAAGGAATGCTAATTTAATTTCATATATAAAGTTCACAATCGATCATATTTATTTATTTAATTTTCATGAAAATAAAATTGCATCAACTACTACGATCGAGATTGGGCGATATATGAACAATATTAATAACGCCACTAATTACTCAAAAAAATTACTAAAGTTTTACCAGTTGGGCATTTTCACGCAAGTAAGGGATTAGTGGTTGATAGTTGTGATTGTGACCCAATATATCTCGCTCTTGATCTGAAGACGATCGATGACACTAGTAGCTCGCTCATTTGATTGAGACAGTGTAGCCACAGCGGCTATCTATCTACTACACACGCTGACACACATACTATAAGCTAGCACTAATAATCACCAAATTAACCCGGCCAAGAAAGTCCGCCCGATTTTTGTAAAAGAGAAAAATGCATCAGCGGTCCCTGAAGTTGGCATGAGGTGCCACTTAGGTCCCCGAACTTTCAAAGTGATATATGCAGGTCCCTAAACTTGGTTGGAGGTGTCATCTAGATCCCAAACTTTCAAAGTGGTCACTGCAGGTCCCTAAACTTAACAGAGGGTGTCATCCAGGTTTAGGGTTGCATAGTGGTTGCATTTTTATTATTTTTAGAATCTTATTGACTTTAAATTAAAAACTCAAAACTAGAAAGTTGAAGGTCTCATCGAGCGCTACAACTTTTATATAGAAAGTATCTCCTTTTGACAACGTATAAAAAAATATGATTTTTTCAAGGCAACAAGCGCTCGTACGCGATTAATATACGGCTGAAAATGTATTTAGTTTTTTTTTGGTGTCTTAACGGTCTCAAATTTAAAAAATTATAACTAGAAAGTTGTAGATCTCATCGAGAGCTATAATTTTTATGTAAAAATCATCTTCATCCGAGATCGTATTAGAAAGATACAATTTTTAGAATATTTTACGGAATATATATACAGTGCCCCGAATTTAGATTTTCTTTTTTAAAATTTTGTGCCGAAATAGCTACAGTAACTGAGACCTGGATGACACGCTTTGTCAAGTTTAGGGACCTGTAGTGATCACTTTGGAAGTTTGGGACCTAGATGACACCCCCAGCCAAGTTTAGGGATCTGCAGATATAACTTTGAAAGTTCGGGGACCTAAGTGACACCTCATGCCAACATCAGGGTCTCTTTGTAAAATATATAAAAAAATGAATTTAAAATAAAAAATAAAAACTCAACCACTAACTAACAATAATTAATTAGCATCGATCGATCAGTAACGACGACGTTTGGAGAGAAAAAAAGATGGAAGTGGCACTGCTGCACGAACTGAATGAAATGCACTGGGATGGTAGGGCTGGATTTTGGTTGGCTTAGCTTAGAAAGCAAGTGAATGTTCGTTATTAGCTATAATAGGATTAGGCGATGCAATGCAAGTCAGTGCAGGTGCAGTTGCAGTGAAAGGACAGGCGATCTGAACTGAACGAAAAGTTTGCATTGGTTGCAGGTTGAGATCGATCAGTTGGAGTTGCGTTGCTGCTGAATGAGAGAGAGGTGAGTGAACAAGCAAGCAAATTGCAGGCATTATTTTTGTGTGGCTCGTCTGCTAGTAGTGCGGCCAGCAGCCACCACGCACTAGGCAGGGACACCTGCACCACCACTGCCTCACTAGCTACCACCTCTTCAGTTGCCAACTGCCTAGCTGTTGCATCAATAATAATCAGCTCACAAAAGGAAGAAGAAAAAAAACTGTTAATTATATTATTAACAATATAATGGGGAATTGCATGCTAATTACAACGAAGACAACTGTATTGGTTAATAAGATGTCGCTAGCTAGTAGTATAAATGTTAATTAGCAGGTGGTGTTATTTTTTTTATTTTTTTAAGATTTATTTCTGGAAATAACTGAACCACCAATAAAGGAGCAGTGAGATGAGATGAGAGCATATTTTCCTGTGGCTCCAGCCTTGCAGGGTGACACTATCACACCAGGAAAGGAATCATTCATCGTCACAAAAGAAAATATTTGCATTGACATGGAGTTGGACACCTTGGTTTCTTTCCTGCTGAAACGCTGAATGTTATACTATACTATACTATTACTCACTCCCCACTCCTGCTTAGATCCCTTTCTCTCCCCACGCACACCCACACCTGCAAATTGGGGTAGAGTAACAATCAATCCAAATCAGTAACACAAATAATAACTTCTTGTTCAGTTTATTTCTTCATTCATTATTTAGCTGTGCAGTGGTGATATATAGATGCCCCTTCAGGTTAACTAATTAATGGAGTGCTCACTGTCACAGCATTAATCCTAGCCCACACAGTAAAAAAATGAAACAATTAAGGCTAAACATATACCATTAGTAGTGCTAACTGGTACATAGCTAGAAATTGGTGGGGAGATATGATGCATGTCCATTTCCTGCTGGTGTGTCTTAATTAAGGTTAGCTAGTAGCATACACATGCATGCATGTTTTACACATTAGGCAGCAGGCGCTGAAGGGGAGGAGTAGTGGAGTTAGGAGAGGAGACGCATGGCCATTAAATTGTCCACACAAGTTATACTAGGCACCCAGGCCAGCTTTAAATTGGCAGCGTACGTGCTTCTTCCTTGGCCACCAATTCACTATTAGTATTGATGCATGCACACACACATCTCTCTCTCTCTCTCTCTAACAATAGTGCTAGTAGTAATTAGCCACCAAAACCTCGCTTAGTTCTCTCTCTCTCTCTGTCTACAACAAGGAAGAGGTTATAAGAGACAGACAGAGAGAATTGGCAAGGCATCACAGGAGAGACAGGCAGAGAGAGAAATAGAAAGAAAACCGGCCACTCTTCTCTCTCTATATCTCTCTCTAGCAGCCTAGTAGCTTGCAGCTTGCTTGATGGTGGTGTATTGTCTTAATAATAAATAAATAAACCAAAGGAAACTTTCATCCTTTCCATTGATTGCATCTGCAGCGCGCTACATACTACTAGTGTTGTACTACTAGTCGTATGCATGCACAGCACAGAGTGGATCTATTCCCATTCCCATTCCCATTCCCATTCCATGGTAGTAAGCCCATGCCCATGCAAAAGCAAAACGCCCTCAGCTCTCTTCTTCTTGATCTCCTCCTCCTCCTCCCTGCTTCCAATAAAACGGCAGCCTCCTCCTCTTCCTAGCTAGCTACTCCACTCCTAGAGGCACGCCCTTTTCTTGCTTCCCCCTCCCCTCCTCGATCGATCTTGCTTCCCCGGCCGGCATGCAAACATCGTCGGAGGTGGTGGTGGCCCATCAAAGGAGCAAGATGATGATGACGACGACGACGACGCCCACCTCCTCGTCCACGGACGATCACTCCACCGCCGGTGGTCTGGTGGTGCAGGTGGACGACATCCACCACGCCCAGCCCCTCCTCGCCGCCGCCGTCAAGCGCAAACAGCGCACCAAGAGGCCACGCCACCACTCGGCAGCCGCCTCCTCCTCCGCGTCCGTGTCATCGTCCGAGAGCACCACCACCGAGGAAGAGGACATGGCGCACTGTCTCATCCTCCTCGCCCAGGGCGCTGCCGGCGTCCACGCCTCCGTCGTCGACTCCAAGCCATCGCCACCATCGCCGCCGGCGGTCCTACCGCCGTCGTCCACGGCGCCGCCACACCAGAACCAGGCGCCGCCCCCGCCGGCGCCGAGGGCCGAGAGGTACACGAGCCGCAAGTACACGGAGGCGGCCGCCACGGCGGACGGCGGCGTCAGGGCCGGCTTCTACGTCTACGAGTGCAAGACCTGCAACAAGTGCTTCCCCACCTTCCAGGCGCTCGGCGGCCACCGCGCCAGCCACAAGAAGCCGCGCCTCATCGCCGCCGATGCCGACATGATCGCCGCCGCCGCAGTCAACGTCGACGCCGCCACCACAGCAACGACGAAGGCGCCACCGATGACGACGACCGTGTCGGCGCCTCCACCTCCCCTAGTCGTCGTTCAGCGTCAGCGTCAGCCGCTTCTTCCTCCTCTCCAGACGGCGCCGGCGATCGACATCCCCTCCGCCGCCGTCTTCCCGGAAGTCGTCACCACTGCGCTCAGCCTCAGCACCGCCGCCACGACCACGACGACCGGCGGCAAGCTTAGTAGGGTGCACGAGTGCTCCATATGCGGCGCCGAGTTCGCGTCGGGGCAGGCGCTGGGCGGACACATGCGGCGGCACCGCCCGCTCAACGCGATCGTCACCACCAGTAACAGCAACAGCAAGAAGAAGGAAAGCATCAACCTGGAGCTGGACCTCAACCTGCCGGCGCCGTCCGACGAGGAAGCAGCCGTCGTGTCGCTCCTTCCGCCGGCGCCGGCGCCGGCGACCGTCAGCATGCTCGGTCGTCTCGGCCAGTTCAACGACGGAAAGAAGGCTGGGCCTGGGCTGATGCTGACAGCCTCAGCACTGGTGGATTGCCATTATTGATGACGACATGAGCGCCGCCGCCGCAGCCGGCCCTGCATCTGCATGCCTGGCCACTGGCCTAGCTAGCATCCAGCCTCCCTCATGCATTCTTTTTCTTATTAACAAATTAAACACTGATTGATCTCTTTCTTTTTTTCTTTTTAATTTCCTCTCCTTGAATTGGGGATCATAAGTCTACCATGCATCCTCAGTTATACTCACAATTTATATTCTTATATTGGGATATATATAAATATGTATATCAATGAAGCTGTAACACACAGAGACACACACACACACACACACACACACACACACACACATATATATATATATATATATATATATATATATATATATATATATATATATATATATATATATAAATTTGATTCTTTCAGTTCTTTGGTGTAACAAAAACCGCCACATATGTACTGTACATTATAGCAATTAACATTTACATATATACTGTACTACTGGAGATGGATGAGATTATTTTTCAAATACACACACACATATATATATATATAATATATATATATATATATATATATATATATATATAAACTGGACGATTTTTGCCGATAAGTTGGTTGGTAAAAGCAGGTTCAGGAGTGAAGAGTTACCGATTGAAGCATATTGCCGATGAGGGGACGTTGCCGATGGAAGTGGAATAAGGAAACTGATGTCAGTAGAAAACTACCGATGGTGTTGGAAGAAAGTTGCGGATTAAATGAATCTGCCGATGGAAGGTTTCGTCGAAGAAGATAGATAATGAAACTGGTGTTATTATACCAGTATTGTGATAGGAGTTTGAGTCCGACTCTTGTACGAGTCGTTTTATTTCCTTAATAATAGAAGAGTTTGTTTAGGAAAAGATTATTATTATTTGGATCCGACTCCTACGTGAGTCAGTTATTTCCCTAAAAATAGAGTGTTTGTTTAGGAAGATATGAGTCGTATCCATGTACAACTCCCCACACGGGAGTATAAATATGTGCCCAAGGGCCACGTGAAAAAGATATACAATCATATATCAAACAAATCTATTATTCTTATTTACTTTTCCAGCAATTCTACTTTTATCGTATTAGATCTAGTTTACCTACGGGTTCTTCAAGTCTCGACGGGCTGCATCTCCTCGATCTCCGTCAACCCTTGTAAGTTCCGCGTTTGAGCAACCTGAGCCTTGACGTCCGGGCGTATCGCCGTCGTCTCGTTCAGCTCTACTCTAGTTATCCTGATCAAGTTTGAGTCTTGACATCCGGGCGCATCGGCGTTGTCTCATTCAGATCTTGTTTTAGTTATCATCCTTGTCGATTAACTGGTCAAATCGACTGGCGCACCTTTGGACATCAAATTCGGGTATAAGCCCGAGGTGTTCGCAGATCCTGACGCTTTTTGTGTCAACACCTCTTTTGGCACACCCGGTGGGACCAATTATACATCTGCTATGGGTGATCATACCGACGTCAATCCGAGGAACATCATCGAAGTCTCCAAGGCTGATCTGAAAGATGATAAAAAACAGGCTATGGAGCGGGCTATGGAAGAGTACAAACAATTATATCTGAAGTCCTTCAACCTAAACAGGAGCGGCGAAGCCATCCAGAAGCAAGATCTGTCGTTGCCGCGGCAGGTCACTTTCGACTCCAATCCTGGTAAATTGCAAGAGATGGTTAATTCTGCTTTAAATCAAGCATTAGTTAGTCACTCCAATGTGCTGTCCAATACTGTATACAATGCTGTCATGCAATCTTTCAAGGGAGACATGCACCCCGTTATGTTGGTCCAGCGTATCATCAACCTGGATCGGCATCTATAAACCCATCGACAGTTCCAATGGCGTCTTCCACTCATGTGGATTCGTCTGTCGATGTGGCTACGCCACCAGGATCGAGCTCTGCAAGCGTCACTCCGTTGAATACAGATCTGGCGGCATCGGCAATATCAGGACCCGCAGCTAAGAGTCGGCCAACTCCCGTCAACTGGTGGAGATACGGTATGCCTCCAAATCCATCTGTTGATTCCAATCTAATCCAGGGTATCAGTACAACATGGAGCGGTCCTGTGGCATCGGCAATGTCTTCGCAGCCGATGAATCTTATGATGCATTATGCTACGTCTGCTCCAAGTATGCAATTGCCGTCAGAAGAGCTTCAGGTGGAGATACCTAAAATGCCTCTAATGCCACCATCGGCAAGTTCTTTACCGATGCAGCAGGGTCCTGCAAATACGAGTCCGCCTATGGTTGTGGCAAATCCTCAAGCTGGAGTACCAAGGCCTCAAGGTAGTCTAATTATTGATTGCTCCAGAATACAGGAGCAACACGCTCCAGTTAGCTATCAACCATCGGTGAATTATATGCCGATGACTTACAATCCTGGTTGGACTGCTCCACCACCAATTCAGCATCAGGTGGTACAACCCGGGTATCAATACTTGGCAAACGCTTAAGGTGGAGCATTGGTACAGCAACCGATGAATATAATGCCACAACATAATCCAGTGAGTGTCCAAAACTACCCATCAGCCAATCAGCCAATGCATAATGTTCAGATGATTGGTATTGCGCATGCACCAATTACTCCAAGCCCTTTGCCACCAAGACCCGAAGGGGCGCATCAGCCGGCTCCGCCGGTCAATGTCCAACCAATGAGTCGGCAAGAACAGGATGCGTACTGGGCCGATAAGATTGCCGAAGTGATGAAGGAACAATTCGGCATTAAACCCAAGGTTAACACATACTCTTATCAGACGCCATACCCTCCGGGATACGATTTAATCCCTCTTCCAAATCGATACAAGGTGCCAGATTTTACCAAGTTCTCTGGCCAAGATGACACGTCAATGATGGAGCACATCAACCGCTTCATTATCCAGTGTGGAGAAGCTGCCAGCAGAGAAGAGCTAAGGGTGAGATTGTTCTCATCATCATTGTTTGGATTGGCGTTCACGTGGTTCATTTCACTGCCTCCGAACTCTATAATCACATGGGCCGATCTGGAGAGGCAGTTTCATAAATACTTCTTCGCTGGCGTGCATGAGAAGAAGCTTACCAATTTAGTCAAGCTGAGGCAGCGTAATGATGAATCGGTGGAAAGCTTTGTTCAGAGGCTGCGAGACGTAAAGAACAAGTGCTATAGCCTGGTACTTGATGATCGACAACTGGCAGATTTGGCTTTCTAGGGACTACTACCGCATATCAAAGATAAGTATGCGTCTCAAGAATTTAAAAGCCTAAGTCATCTGGTGCAGAGGATTGCCGATCAAGATGTTAAAACTTTTGAGACCAGGAAGACTTGGAACAAGAAGGTGGCCTTCATTGGGCAAGAAGAGGATTATGAGTCAGATGAAGAGCTGAGCATTGGCGCTGCTGAATGGGTTAAGGACAAGAAGTCGGTATCCTGTCCGTTTGGCCAGAAGGAAGCTGAGAGGTTCACCTTTGACATTACCAAGGCCGATAGGATGTTTGATCTATTGCTTCAAGAAGGGCAGATCAAGCTGGCGCCTAACCAGGTAATTCCATCGGCCGAAGAGCTCAGAAGGATCAGGTATTGCAAGTGGCACAATGCAACTTCACACAACACCAATGATTGCAAAGTCTTTAGGCAGCAGTTGCAATCAGAAATTGAATCTGGGCAAATCACGTTTGGAAATACTAAAGCCCAGAAGCCGATGAAGATTGACCAGTATCCGTTTCCAAATAACATGGTGGAAACTACTACAAAAACTAAAGTGTTAACATCAGAAGCTGCCAGGAAGAATGCATCGATGGATCCAGACCATCAGGTAGCTGAGCGTGATGTGAAGAAGTTTGCCGATGACAGAAAGGGCAAGAGAGTTGCCGATGAAAGCAGTAATTCCAAGAGGGCTCCTGGTGTTATAATCACGCATAGGCGGCCAAGACAAGATTATCGGCAATCGCAGGAAGAACGATATCGGCGGCAGGAGGAAGAGAGGCGTCAAGAGTGGCTTCGGCATAAAGACCATTGGAGGTGTCCCTTCTTCGTTCATTGCTGGGAAGAAGGTATTAAATTACCTACTGCCGATAATTGTCCTGAATGCAATGGGTACTACCCTGCCGATCGGTCAGAAAAGAAACATTGTTTTGACGATCAGACATCAGGCTATGGTGGGCCGATCAGAAGAAAAGAATCAGCACATGATCGGCTGGGGGGCAAGCTTAGCGTACACGACAGACTTGGTAAGCGTATTTGTTAAGAAGAGCTTGAGGAGATGACCAATGCAAGAGTACCCGATGAGGAGATATTCTCTAGAAGTCTAAACATAAGACGTGGTGCCGATACGAGCGGTGAAAAACAGTACCGGCCTGTTTGGAAAACTAAGCTTCCTCAATGGTGCCCCAAAGGTCTGACAAAGACTCAGAAAAGAAGGATTCAGCACGAACGCCAAGGAGATTATATGATAGTGAAAATCCTTCAAGGGAAAAGTCTCCAGTCAAGCAGTGGAGGCCAAAGTGCAAGGATAGGGATCCATCAGCAGAAATCAATATGGTCGTCATATTGCCGATGGAATTCATGGCACCTGTCGATGCTGAAGAAGAAGCTGCTGAGATGGCACAGTTGGTGTTAGATCCGATGACAGCTATCTTTGAGAAACCTGCCGATGATGAAAGGCAACACCTAAGGGCTCTGTTCGTCAAAGGCAAAGTAGATGGGCAGCCTATGACAAAGATGCTGGTGGACGGAGGGGCGTCAATCAATATAATGTCATATGTCATCTTCAGGAAGCTTGGGAAAGGTGACCAAGATATGGTGAAGACAGACATGAAGCTCAAAGATTTTGAAGGCAATGTGTCACCAGCTATGGGAGCCGTATGTGTTGAATTGACCATCGGCAACAAAACTTTGCCGACAATGTTTTTCATAGTCAGTGGCAAAGGTACCTACAACCTACTCCTGGGGAGGGACTGGATCCATGCCAATTGTTGTATCCCTTCCACAATGCATCAAAGCCTTGTGCAATGGGTTGGAGACAAAATTGAAGTCGTCCAGAGTGAAACCCCATCAACAGTTGCATCGGCAGAATCGGAGACTTATGAGCATACCAAGTGCATATCAGGTCACTGATTACAGAATCACACCGATCCAAGCAGTCGGTTCTGAAGAAGGGTTTTAATGGATCGATTCGCCGATGATGGAAAACTTGGGCAGGGATTTACATCCGCCGATGATTTATTAGAGATAGATATCGACGATGGTAGTAAACCTAGGCCAACTTTCATTAGTGCTAAGTTAGATTCCCAATGTAAACAACAGTTATGTAATTTATTGAAAAAATATAAAGATTGCTTTGCTTGGGATTATACAGAGATGCCTAGTCTAGACCGATCGATAGTTGAACATCGGTTACCTATTAAGTCTGGTTTACAACCATATCAACAGCAAGCACGCCGATGCAATCCTAACGTGTTGTCTGACATTAAAGCTGAAATTACAAAGTTAATTGAAGCTGGGTTTATTCGGCAATGTCGATATGCCGATTGGATTTCTAATGTGGTTCCTGTGTATAAGAAAAATGGAAAACTTCGTGTTTGTATTGATTTCAGGAATCTCAACAAGGCTACACCGATGGATGGTTATCCGATGCCAGTTGCTGATCTGTTGGTTGATGCCGCTGCTGGACATCAAATCATTAGTTTCGTGGATGGTAATGCTGGATATAATCAAATATTCATGGCCGAGGAAGACATAAACAAGACTGCTTTCAGTTTTTCAGGTCATGTCGGTTTGTTTGAGTGGGTCGTAATGACTTTTGTCTTGAAGAATGCCGGTGCTACTTATCAAAGAGCAATGAATTTTATCTTTCATAAGTACATCGGCACGATAGTCGAAATCTATATTGATGATGTGGTGGTTAAATCCGGAAATTTTGAGAAGCATCTTGCCGATTTGCGAAAAATCCTGGAATGCACAAGGGAGCATGGGTTGAAGATGAATTCTAACAAGTGTGCATTTGGTGTATCGGCAGGCCAGTTTCTGGGTTTTATGGTGCATCAGAGAGGCATCGAGATCGGCAGAAAATCTATTGATGCAATTAACAAGGTAGTTGCTCCCACAAATAAGACCGAGTTGCAATCCTTGATCGGCAAGATTAATTTTATTAGAAGATTTATATCTAATATGTCTGGAAAGATTTAAGTATTTTAGTCCGCTGTTAAAGCTGAAAGCTGATCAAGAGTTTACGTGGAAAGAGGAACAATAATTAGCCTTGGAAGAGATTAAGAAATATTTGATAAACCCTCCGGTCTTAGTTCCACCTCAACACGGGAAACCTTTCAGGTTGTATTTGTCTGCCGATGACAACGTTATCGGATCAGCCTTAATCCAAGAATTTGAAGGGAAAGAACGTGTGATTTATTATTTGAGCAGAAGGCTGGTATATGCTGAAACAAGGTATTCGGCCATAGAAAGATTATGCTTATTCTTATATTTCTCTTGCATAAAATTAAGACATTATTTATTGTCGGTCGAATGCACTGTTATCTGCAAAGATGATGTGGTTAAGTATATGTTGTCGATGCCGATATTAAGTGGGAGAATCGGCAAATGGATTCTAGCACTTTTAGAATTTGATCTAAGATATGAATCGGCTAAAGCAGTTAAAGGTCAGGTGATGACCGATTTTGTTACCCAACATTGCAATGCAGTAAGCGCTGTGCAGATTGCTCGTTGGACCTTATTCTTTGATGGATCTATATGCAAGGAAGGAGCAGGCATCGACATTGTCCTAATTTCACCTTGGGGACAAAAGTATGAAATCTCATTGCCGATTATTGCTACTTCGACTAATAATCAGGCTGAATACCAGGCTTTACTGAAGGGGTTGGAATTACTCAGGGAAGTACGTGCCGATGCTGTTGAAATCTTCGGTGATTCCATGTTGGTGATCAATCAATTGATTGGAACATATGAATGCCGAAGTGAGATCTTAATTGCGGCTCATGAGAAGTGTTTGCAATTATTGAAAGAATTTAAAGAATACCGCCTTGAACATATTCCCAGGTTATATAATGAAGAAGCTAATCGGTTAGCACAGTATGTTTCAGGGTATCAGCCAATTCAAGGAGTAATGACATCGGTAACGGTTGCCGATGACTGGAGGAAGGAAATTGCCGATTACTTGAGAAATCCGTCTAGAAAGGTTGAGAGGCGGTTAAGGTTTCAAGCTACCAAATATGTGCTCCTTGATGACGAATTGTATTATCGGACCATTGATGGAGTTTTGCTCAGATGCCTTAGTACAGAAGAATCAAAAAAGTTAATGGGCGAAATTCATGGAGTGTGTGGAGCACATCAGTCGGTGTTTAAGATGAAGTGGATGATTAGGCGGAATGGGTATTATTGGAGGACGATTCTTGAAGATTGCTTCAATTACTTTAAAGGGTGCCAAGATTGTCAGAAGTTTGGTAATGTCCAGAGGGCGCCTGCATCAGCAATGAATCCCATAATTAAGCCTTGACCGTTTAGAGGATGGACTATTGATCTCATCGGTCAAATTTATCCACCATCAAGCAAAGGGCATAAGTTTATACTTGTTGCTACTGATTATTTCACAAAGTGGGTTGAAGCCATTCCGTTGAAGAAGGTGACATCGACAAACATGATAGATTTTGTGAAAGAGCATATTGTTTACCGATTTGGTATCCCTCAGACTATCACTACTGATCAAGAAACTATGTTCACGTCGGGAGAGTTTGATGAGTTTGTTGCTGGTGTGGGTTTCAAGGTATTAAACTCTTCTCCTTATTATGCTCAAGCTAACGGTCAGGCTGAAGCAACTAATAAAGGAGTTATTAAACTTATCAAACACAAGATTCAAGAAAACCCTAGAAGGTGGCATATGGTTTTGAATGAAGCTCTATGGTCATATTGGATGGCATGTCATGGTGCAACTAAGGTTTTGCCGTATCAGTTGGTTTATGGGCATGATGCTGTCTTGCCTTGGGAGATTAAAACTGGTTCTAGGCGATTGTCCTCTCAAGATCAGTTGACGGCCGATGAGTATGGTACTCTTATGAAGAATGAGTTAGAGGATCTGGCGAGTCATCGGTTGAGGGCTTTGATTAGTATTGAAGAGAATAAGAAAAGAGTTGCCAGATGGTATGACAAGAAAGTCAAGGTAAAAGAGTTTGCCAATGGTGATCTGGTGTGGAAGCTGATTTTGCCGATTGGGACTAAGAGTTCTAAGTTTGGAAAATGGTCTTCTAATTGGGAGGGTCCGTTTCGGATAAATCGGTCAGTTCCTGGTAATGCCTATCTTTTGGAGACCCTCGAAGGGGTTGCGTTTCCCAGAGCAATCAATGGTAAATATTTAAAGAAGTATTATCCTAGTATCTGGGTAGATGCATGAAGCAACACAAAGTATAAGTGCCGATAAGATAACAATCATACAGAATATCGGCAGAAGGCGTGTTAACGTTATATTACAGGCAAAATCAAATGTCAAGGTTTGCAAATTGCCGACATGACGGGTTACAATAGATTAGAACAAGGATTGGATGGATGATATCGCACGCAGGCAAATCTGGTCCACTTCCTCCAGTTCCTTGGTGTCGTCATCGGCAGTACCTTCTACTGGTTTGACTTTCTTCCTCAACGTCAGAGCCTCGCGAGCAGCAGGATCTCTCTCTTGTTGCAAGATCTTGGTGGCGTCGGGAAGTTGAGTTTTCTTCTGGTTAGCTGAACTTAAAGCTTCATCAACTTGTTTCAGCTCTGCCAATAGATTCTCCTTCTTTGCCGATAGACGAGAAATTTCTTGTTCAAGGTCAATGCTGGAAGCTTCTAGACGGCCAATGTCCTTGTGCTTTTCATTAGCAACTTGTTTGAACTTGAGTATTTCTTCTTCAAATCCCGCCTGAGCAGCTCTTTCGGCAATGCGACGTGAATCCCTTCGGTATTGGAGCTGCCGACTCTCGAGGAATGCCGCTTGGAAGAGTGTCTCTTTAATATCGGTAGGCAGTTGATCTTGGATTTCCTTGAAGGCTGCTTTTGCTGCGCTGGAATCTTGGACTAATTGCGAAGTATCTTGTTGCAGTAGAAGGAGCAATGCTTCAAGTTTGGCCTTCAATTCTGTCGATACTGTGGTTGAGGCTTGAGTGGAAATCTCTTCTTCACCATCTTCTGGGATGTCGACGGCGAAGGAGAACAAACTGTTCGGAGAGTCTTGAGCCTGAAAAGAAAAGGATTAGGGTTTGCTGATCCCAAATTTGTATTATAAGTTAAGTGGCTTACCATCTTCATACGGATCTCTCGCATCTGGTTCGGCGAAGTAACTTGTGCAGCAGCATCTCCATCGGTAGCAGTTGCCGGTGTACCCTCTTCCATAGCAGTAGCTGGTGCTGGAACCGATGACGTGTCTGTTGCTATGGTAGCTGGTTCATGTGACACCGGTTCCGCCTCTTGAGCTGAGATTCCAACCGATGTTGTATCAGGAGCAGGGGTTGTCTCTTGCAGTGGGGTATCGGCGGAAGCTGATGGAGCCGGTTGGGGAGCAGAAACCGGTGTAGAAGTTGATGGAATCGATGGTGCAGCCGGCTCTTGCAACAGTGGTACCGTCCCTTGGTCAAGAGTTTCATCTGGCGCTGATATGGGTACTGATGCCGATGTTGTTCCTATTGTTTCACCTAACTCATGTGGTGACAGCATTGTTCCCTGGTCGGGAATCTCAGCCGATGGTTGATCAGGGGTAGTCGCTGATGTTGATTCTGGTGTTGGAGTATCAACAGGGATGGGTGACACGGGAGTAGCCAGTTTCAAGCGCTTCTTTTTCTCCTTGGGGACATCACTTGGTGAACCGACGCGTTTCGGTTGCGAAACTTGGGGGGCATCGGTAGCACGAGTCGGAGAAGCTTGTACATTTGGAGCAGCTGCCGATGAGCTCGTTGCCTGTAAAAGATATTTGGTGGAAGTCAGATAAAGTGAATGTTGCCGATGAGAGTTTGTGATCGGTATAAATGCGAGAAGGACTTACTGCGAAAGCTTGCTCCAAGATGGCGGCAACGGCCGATGGAGTAGCGGTGGTCCTAGCTGGTGTCGGCCTGGGCTTGAGGGTGACCTTGGGTACCCTTTGAGGGGTGAAAGCAGCCAACGTAGGAGCCTTGTTGCCGATGATTGATATGGGGCTCATCATTCGAAGATTGAAGTGCTTGCCGCTCTTGCTCGTTCGAGGGATTGGATCGTCAACCTGTTAGTAAAAGAGGGTCAGATGTCGATAGTAGAAGTAAATAGTAAAACGCATTAGAATGAAGAATTTACTGCATCATCGGGAATGATGTGATCGGCGTCGATTAAATGCCGATAGTAATGCGACGACTTGGGGAATAGTTGATTTTTCCATTCTTGCCACCAGGATTTGTATGACTCCGTGATGAAGGATGTTGGTGCCCAAGAAGATAAATCAATGTTTGATGTATCAGCATAGGGAGAGAGATTGACGATCCTATTCCAGTCCATGGCACTGAAAATGACTTCTCTTGGTTTGATTACATTAGCGTAGCTGAACTTGATCGGCAATTGGCTGAATGCTAATTGTCTGGCTGCTGCCGAGGGATAGTAAAACTCATAAGATGCAAGAGAGTTCTTCCAGGTTCCAAAAATGTTGGCTGGAATGGCCCGGGGGATGATGGTGGCCTTCATGATTATTTCATTCTCTGGGATATTTCCATCGGTGAGGTTGAAGGAGAGTGGAAATCGGTTATGTTCGTCAATATAGGGCCACCAAACCCGTTCTGCAGCCGGGATCCCGCGGTAGAATCTTTGGAAGAACATGTCAAATTGACCTACGTTGGCATCGGTCCCTGGCAGCACTATCACAACCTCCCCGAAGTTGAGTGGGAGACGGGTTGCCGATTCATCATCATCAAACTCATATTCTTCCGATATGTCTCTTGGGAATTGTTGGCTGAATAAGTCAAACTGGAGGATCTTATGCGTATGAGCATTCAACCACATGTTGATAAACCACCAAGGACCTCCAAGGTTGTCGATGGGTTCGCCTAACAATAGCTTCCTTGATACCTGGTGAAGGAGGTGGTAGACTGAGCCAAGGAGGTATCGACCAAGGGGAAGTCTTGATCCATCGGCTAAGAGCTCTGCTAAGGGGAGGTATGTAGTGGTAGGTCCAACTGTTCTGCCGCAGAAGATGAACTTTTCCAGCCACATATTCAGGAAAATGACATGTTCCCTCTGGCCTACTGATCCAGTCTTTTGGTTTTCTTGGATGTATCCAGTCCAACCGCCGATGTTACGGGTGGTTACCCGATGATCAGGCTTTCTGCGGAAGAGATTGGAAGGATCGACAGTGAAGACGTCGAGGCTAGTAAGCATATGCACATCGGCAAGTGTGGGAGTGGCTGGTCCGTGTTTGAATAAGAACGCGTTCATTGTATCGGACCAGAAATAAGAAGCGGTCATCATCATGTTTTCATTCTTGGCCATATCGGCAATAGAAAGCCTAATGCATTGTTCTAGACTGCGCTCTGCCTAGTAAACTTGCTGTGTTCTGATCATTCTGAGGTACCAGTTCTTCCACCCCTTGGTGGGTTTGGGCCATGAGCGGAAAGCATCTTTCCACAACCCTAGACTGAAACACTCAGATCTGAAAGGAATGCGGTTGGTCTCTGCGTTAATCAGATTGGTGGGATCGACGTTTCCCATTGGGCCTAGGCAGTGAAAGTTGGATTGCTCAATGGGGATCACTACCTTGTTGCGCATTTCCTAGGTTTCGGAAAAAATTAAAGAAAGAAAGGGGAAAAAGATTACAAAACTGATACGGAAAAGAAACTCGCAGAAGATGATTGAGAAGGGAAAAGATTTACCGCAGGAACGTCAAAGTTGATCGCCATTGGAGCAGAAGGAGTTCTTGCAGGAATTACGCCTTCCGAAGGGAGAAGAAGCTGCCGTTGATCGCCGAAGTTCTTGAGGACGCCGGAGGACTCTTGGGAGCGCCAGAGAAGGTTTGAAGACGGGGGTAAAAATGAATGCGAGCTCGGAGTGAAAGGCAGATTGAATGGTGGTAACTTTTATAAGCCCAGTTAGGAGTATTTTCTTTGCACGGGGCGAGAATATGGAAGGGTATGGTAGTGGATTTGCGCGCTGATCGAAGAGATATGATTGGATTTGCAACTGTTTACGCTGCAGTCGCGGGGTTCTGTTGGTAACTTGCAATTTTCGCGTGCGGGAATCGAGGAATTCACGCAGGTGCCTTAGAGGAGAAGATTGCGGCACAGAGAATTTCGGCTCGTAAAATATTTTACGCTCCAAAATTGGGGGGTATGTGTTGACACCGTTTTTCGACATGTGTCAAATGAGCTAAGACTTGCATTGGCCAGTAGCCGTTTTCTATCGGCATCAGAAGGTCATCGGTTGAGATTACCGATGAGAGTGAATGCTGTAAATGAGATAAGTTTGTTGCCGATGGAAACTGGACGATTTTTGCCGATAAGTTGGTTGGTAAAAGCAGGTTCAGGAGTGAAGAGTTACCGATTGAAGCATATTGCCGATGAGGGGACGTTGCCGATGGAAGTGGAATAAGGAAACTGATGTCAGTAGAAAACTACCGATGGCGTTGGAAGGAAGTTGCGGATTAAATGAATCTGCGGATGGAAGGTTTCGTCGAAGAAGATAGATAAGGAAACTGGTATTATTATACCAGTATTGTGATAGGAGTTTGAGTCCGACTCTTGTACGAGTCGTTTCATTTCCTTAATAATAGAAGAGTTTATTTAGGAAAAGATTATTATTATTTGGATCCGACTCCTGCGTGAGTCAGTTATTTCCCTAAGAATAGAGTGTTTGTTTAGGAAGGTATGAGTCGTATCTTTGTACAACTCCCCACACGGGAGTATAAATATGTGCCCAAGGGCCACGTGAAAAAGATATACAATCATATATCAAACAAATCTATTATTCTTATTTACTTTTCTAGTAATTCTACTTTTATCGCATTAGATCTAGTTTACCTACGGGTTCTTCAAGTCTCGACGGGCTGCATCTCCTCGATCTCCGTCAACCCTTGCAAGTTCCGCGTTTGAGCGACCTGATCCTTGACGTCCGGGCGCATCGCTGTCGTCTCGTTCGGCTCTACTCTAGTTATCCTGATCAAGTTTGAGCCTTGACATCCGGGCGCATCGCCGTTGTCTCGTTCAGATCTTGTTCTAGTTATCGTCCTTGTCGATTAACTGGTCAAATCGACTGGCACACCTTTGGACATCAAATTCGGATATAAACCCGAGGTGTTCGCAGATCCTGACGCTTTTTGTGTCAATATATATATATATATATATATATATATATATAGACACACATGGCGAGATTATTGCTCCAAATATATTTTCTTTGAAATAAAAAAAAAGTTTGACAGCCACTTGCGCATTGGAGTAGTGAGTGTGCGTGTGGGAGAGAGTAGAGTAGAGTAGAGAGTAGTGAGCAGTGAGTGGTGGGTGTTGCGAACTGTGATGAAAGCAAAGGGTGGTGACAATGCCATGCCACCACTGTTCTCCCAACTTGAAATTGAGTTGAGGGGCAGCAGTGGGTGCAATGTTGTGGCCTGCTACTATCATATCCGCCTTTTTCGCATGTCCTAGTTTTGTACTTTTATTTCGGTGCCAAAATATACAATTCATAATGTATACATACATGGGCCTTTGTATCATATACCTATGCATAAAAAAAAATGAGTTGTTATGAGGTACCTGAATTTTGAGACGATTGAAAGAACAATTCACAAAAGGTAAGTTATTTTTTCTCGAATACAATAGGTAAGTTATAATTTTTTTTTCTAGTTAAACAATGACAAAATTACATGCTGCTTGAACAACATCAACAAAGTCAGACACCTAAAATATATGATAAGCAGTAGCTCTGTTCGGCTAGTATAAAAGTCGGCTGATTGAATAGTGTTCTATGAGATAAAATAAACTGAAACAAGTTGAAAGCAGTTCAAGCGAGAAAACGATCATATATTGATCTTGGATCATAGATGATAAATACAACATAGTGCATGCGTTTTTTTCTTTCAAAAAGAGTTTTTTTTTTGCGTGCGTGTGTGTTTGCAGTTTGATTGGTGTGGGTGAATCAGCAGCTGCCGTTTGGGGCGCTAAAATAGCGAGTAGCTTTTATGAAGAGCTTTGTTGTTTCAAGTGGTGTACGTTTCCTTTTGAGCTCGCTTAGCTTAGCTTGCGGCATTAATAAAGGCACGGTGTGGCAGTGGATGGTGAAGTGGGCAAAGTTGCCAGCCATTCCAATTCCAATTCCAGCCACGTACACCCAGCCAAAGCACAAGAAGTATATTCACATCATCACACACAGCTAGCCTAGATCGAGGGTTGCAATTGCAACCAAGAAAGACAATTGGAAGCTATAGCTGCTACGTATACCGTCCCCTGGTATATATTACATATGTGCAGTGTAGCCTAGTGATGCATGCATTTCATATATATATATATATATATATATATATATATATATATATATATACATGTCTCATAGTTTGGTTTAGTTCTTCACAACCAAGTAAAATTATTATTGTTAATCTGCAGAAATATATATTATTAATTCTAATAATTAAAGAGCCATGCTTGAACTTCTACTAGCTAGTAGATTAATTAAGCACTAGTGCGGGGTAACCGATTGTGGTCAACAATTAATCAAAATTATTCACATTGTACCAATATGAAAAAGTCATATTGTAAATTTCGAATTTCACATTGCTATTCTATACAAGGACAATCAATTTGTATCAACTGATGATGACATATTTGGTGGTGGTCAGAATATAGTTCAAAAGACTTTTTTTTAAAAAAAAATCTTAGTACAAGGAAACAACAATCAACATATATCTATGCGAGATAGAGGTAACTTATATTATTAAACCATGGAGAGTTTAATATAAGCCCTAGGTTACTCTCAAAGAAGCGTCCAGATTTCTTCACCACATGCAACCAAAATTATTAGCTTTTGCTTTGTTGTATGTACACGTCTACCAACACCTTAATTTGTTTGAGAACCAAACGATACCCAAGATATAACACTGAGTCTAGCAAAACAGTTCGATTATAGCATTAAATTGGATCTTACACTAGTCAACAATCAACCATATCCCATCCTATACATAAATCAACCCCTTGTATTTTTTTTCCACATGTCCTATTGTCCAATTGACTTAAAACAAAGACATTTTTAGTGGACGAGCTTTGAGTGCCGCTAATGAGATCTATTTGGACCATTTGGAAGGGGTTGTCAGAGCTGTAGTGCGCTCCCTGGCTTTGAAGATCTCCAAGGAGGCAGGCGGGGTGGCTAGGTGAAGAAGGCAGTGTGTCACTGCCCATGGATGGTGAAGGAGACGGGTGGTTGTGTCGATCATGAAAGGACATCAAAACAAGATGATTGGGGTGACTAAAAATAGAAAGACAGAGAGAAGCGGTGTAGTAAGAAATACCAAAAAAAGGCATCATTTCAAACGGGAGGAACAATGAGATCCATGGACCATCAGGTTAAGATTAGACGGTGGAGATAGTTGGTAGGTTGAGATGTTAGAATGCGTGGAGACTCTGACCCTATCTCGCTATACTCATAAGTTGGTGCCCCCTCATGCCCAAATCTACTAGAGCCCTTGGTAAACAAAGGTCTTAGACCTAAAAACTCAATCAAAAAAAGACTAGTCCCTCCATTCCAAAATTTCAAATTATAAGTCGTTTCAACCTTTTAGAGTTTTAAAGTATCTCAAGTTTGATAAAAAAAATATAGAGAAAATTACAAATATTCATGACATTAAATAAATATACTATGGGAATATAGTTAATGAATAATATAACATAATAATACTTATTTAATATCATAAATATTACTATTATATTATATAAATTTAGTTAAATTTGAAATACTTTAACTCTTGAAAAAAAATTAGAATGACTTGTAATTTGGGAGTATATAATTGGTGAGAACTACCGATACCCGGCCTGCGGCCTGTCCTAAAAATAGAGGACACTTTAGCTATTCTCTTAGATTCGTAAATCTAACAAGTGGAGTTAACTCTCTTAGCTTTTCAGGTTGTTGGCAACTTTTGTTTTAAAAAAAATATTTTTACCACTTGCATGTGGCATCTCGTTGGTACGTTTTTGTTACCTTTCTCCGCCGGCCGGCCGGTTGATCTGGAGCTGGCGCTGGCCGGCGGTGTGGAGATTGAAGGCGTGCGTGCGCGTACTAGCTAGCTAGCTAGACTAGATAGATGAGATAGCTGCAGCAGCAGAAAAAGGCCGGCCGGCAGCGGCGGCGGCAGGCAATACTTTCCGTGACATGCACTTAGCTTTGGTAGCAGGCTAGCTTCAACTGAAAATTCAATGCAAGACACGATGAGCATCTCATCTCCTGGCGAATGATAGATGGCATCTAATCCGATCTCTCCCCTCACGTAGGTACGTGTTGCTCGTAAGTCCAGTGAATTAATTGTTGTTGGAAAATCCATCGACAGTGAGAATCTTGATTCTTCTTGAGCGTATAGAGAGAAACTACCGACAAACACACAACACACTAATAAAATCAATAACTAGCCCGCGGGATCTATATATATATATATATATATATATATATATATATATATATATATATATATATATATATATATATATATAAGTAGAGACCCTGTTTGGTAGAGCTTCTCTGACACATTCACTTACTGCTCACAACGAGAGTCGTTTTTATCTCTCCTCTCAGCTCGTCTCACCGAGCTCGAGAAGCCACTCTTTTCAGCTTCATCTGCTCACACTGGCTCTATGAGAGAAGATGAGAGGAGAGATAAAAACGATTCTTGTGAACAATCGTGAATGCGTCGACTGGAGCCGACGGGTCATACCCACACATGCATGCGAGTTCCACTATGAATCGACTTCTACTGATTGTCACAATTAATGGATGTGTGCTTGACAAGAAACAATAAATTTTGAAAAGCATAATTAAGCTTCGCGGCTTAGGCGTAACATATGAGAATCAAAATTGTTTTTATATATGCGATTGTCCAAGTATGTTTTTCTTTAGATATGACATTGGTTTATTTACCGGCCGGTGAGTACTGTAACTGTAAGTGCACATAATCGTGTGCGTGGTTTGTTCTTTTTTTTTCTCTCGATCTGTTCCTGGTGGCGTGAATTGAAGTTGAAGGTCAGTAGGAGCTGCAGAAAAGGGGGGAAAACAGGCAATACACGACATGCACAGACTCTACGCATATGAGCTGTGGTTGTTAGGAGCGCTTGAGCCCCCCCCCCCCCCCCTCTCCTCGCCGGTGGCCACCCCGGCCCCGGCGTCCACAGCCTCCCGCCGGTGACCACCCCGGTCCCGGCGGCCACCTCTCTCCCTCGCCCCACCCCCCAACCTCACCCCCCCTACCTTCCCCTCCGGTTGCGATGGAAGGCTCCCCTGCCAGGCCCTCCTGGGCGGACGAGGAGCTCCCGTCGCCCCGCAGCCTCAGCGTCGGCTCGCCCGGCAACCTCCTCGACGCTATCCTTGGAGACTCGGAGGACTACTCCGACTACGAGCCTACCTCCCCCCCCCTGCGGGCTTGGACGTCACGTTGGCTGGCCCCAGTCGCAAGCGCCGCAGAGCTCGCCGGCCTCGCAGGCACCGGCATCCTCCTGTCATCCTTGTGCCCAGGCGCCCGAGGAGGCTCGGCTTTCTTCCCCGACGCACCTTGCCCGGCCGCGTGGTTCTCCTGATGGCGAGGGTTTCTTCCAGGTCCGTAGCCGGCGGGCCGACCGTCACGTGCGCCGCCCTCCTTCGCCGAGGCCTCGCAAGCCGGTGCCCCCTGAGGTGAACGGCCTTTGCTTCAACTGCTTGGACGGCTCGCACATTCGCGCTGCCTGCCGCAATCCGTCCAGATGCTACTATTGCCGGGCCGAGGGACACTCTACGACTTCTTGCCCGTTCCCCCCGAGCTCTGGTGGTCGGGGTTCCAAGCGGCGTCGCCGCCGCTCGCCTGTTCGGCATCGATCTCCGCGGCGTCACTCCCACTCTGGTCATTACCGCCATGGCTCTGCTGACACCACCTCGGTGCGCTTGGCCTCCACGGGGCGGTCCACTTCGGTGCCTCGTTGTTGCGGCCCACCCTCTCCTGGTCCCCTCCCGCGCTCGCCTCCCCCCCCCCCCCCCGCCGCCTCCACCTCCACCGCCACCACCACCACCTCCCCCACCACCACTGCCCCCGCCGCCTCCGCCGCCATCCCCGCCCGTCGCGCAACTCCGGGGACTTGCAGCGGGGTCGCCCTGCCGGCCGGGTACCTATTCGAGCGCACGTCGTCATTCCGCGCTCGGTAATCCAGCCCTCCGAGGACACCCTGGGCCATGCTCTCGTCGTGCTGGTGGGCGGCAACCGGCCTGCGGTCTCCCCGTTCATGGTTTCATGAGCCGGAGGATTTCGTTGTGTGGTTCCGCCTCCAGGCGGATCGCGACCGGGTTCTCGCCGCCCTGCCGTCTGCGGAGCCCCTCCCTCTGATCTGGCGCCCTTGGAGGAGGACCTCCATGGCGAGCGCCGCCACCCTTTGGTTCAAAGTGATGCTCGGTCTTCGTCGGGTTCCTCTCCACGCGCGCAACACGGATGCTGCCCAGCTCATTCTCGGCCCTACTTGCGCCAGCGTTCTCCAAGTACGGCTCCGAGACATCCCGGACGACGACGACCGGGAGATGTTCGTTACGGCATGGTGCCCCGAGCCCGCCCGTGTTCCTGACGAGGTGACCATTTTCATTCCCGAGCCCCCGCTCCCTGGTGCGGTAGAAGAGGCTCGGTCTAGCCTCACGGGGTTGCAGTACAACATTCGCATCAGGCTGATTGTGGTCCAGAACTGGAATGGTCCGCCTAGCTCCCCTACCGGCTCCGGCGGCAGTGGTGGCGGCGACGACCGCCGCGGGGACGATCCTGGCTGTGACCTGGGGGGTTTTCCTGTGAACCCTCCCAACGGCGATGTGAAACCCTCCCAACGGCGATGACGATGGCCTCTACAGGCGGGACAACGACTCCGATGGTTCCGTCGACAGCAACTGCAACGGATGCTAGCCGGGCCTCGAGCGGTGCTGCGCAGCTGGCTCGCCGTCCTCCGTGCTGTCGTCGAGGTCCGTCGTACCTCGGACCACGCTCGCCGTCAAGGTGGGGTCCGTCCTCTGCCAGCTTCCCTCTGTGGGTCAGGGGACCCAGGGGACACATGCTCCCCCCCCTCGTACAGGGCGAACCTCCTTGCGTCAACCCTGCTCTGCTGGTCTGTGGTGAGCGTGCTCCTGTGCCGTGTCAGTATGGGACGCCCCCATGCGCCCGTGACTCCCCACTCGTCTCGTCGACCGAGGTCGCCGCTGGACCGTCAACTCCTGTCTGCCCGGTCTCCAAGACTCGTTCACGGGTGGTGTGGACACCTTCACCCGTGATCGCCCCCCTACGTCATTCGCCTATCTCCCACATGGGCTTCGTGGGCCGCCTTATCAACTTGGTGCCACAAGCCTTGCTGGATAGACGTGACACACGGGCCCCTTCGCCTTGCGCTAGGGATTGGTGGCCCGATTGTGTCAATCGCGAGCTTGCTGGCCCAGCAGCGGCGCTCGCTCCCGTGCTGCTATTCCCGGCCACGGCCCCCCCTTCTGACTGGTGGGCGTCGTTTGCAGATGTGGAGCTCCGTCATTCATCGGTTGCTCCCCGCTCTCCAAGTACTATTGCGGCTCCTCTGTCTCCGATGGCCCTTGTAGTTCCACCTCCTATGTCTCTCCACGACCGCTTCGCGGTGCCGCTCCCAGCCGCCATCCTGGCCACCCCTCTGCTTCGGGCGACCAGGTGTGAGGCGATCGACATTTGCACGCCCAAGAGAAGCACCTGCCTAGCGGCCAAAAGCAGTTTCCGGGACCCCAAGCCTGAAGCGCAAGCTAGGAAAATCAAGATGAAGAAGCTCGGCCTTGACGTAAGCACCTCGCTCCCTGATGAAGCCTCGTTTGATGAATTCCACAACGCCATCTTCAAGGAACCGGTCGACCCCTCCACCAGGAAAGCCATGAGCGTGTTGTTCCCCGGTCGCCAGCAATGGCCTTCGGTTGGCATCTAATGGACACAATCTACCTCGTCGCACAACAGTTTCCCCATGTCGTCAAACCTACTTATTTGGAATGTCCGAGGGCTTAATATGCGAGCACGTAGGTTCGTCGTTCGTGAGTTCGTGCTCCAGGAACACGTTTCTGTCCTCTACTTGGTCGAAACCAAGCTTGTTGTATTCTCTGATTCTATTGCTTGTGATTTAATGGGTGTTGGGTTCGACTATGTTTGTCTCCGTCGGTTGGTGCTACTGGTGGGATCGTGGTGGCATGGCGTCGTGACACTTGGGTGGTCACTGACCCGGCCTGCTTGCAACACGTTATTTCGGTTAAAATTGCTGCGTGCTCCTCGCCCGGGTTGCCCTGGACCCTTTCCGCGGTCTATGGTCCGGTGTTGGAAGAGCTTAAAGCGGGGTTCCTCGACGAGATCCGTAGCGTCTGCGCGCTTGTGCAGGGGCCGCTGCTTGTGTGTGGGGATTTCAACCAAATCTACCTTGCAGCCGACAAAAAAAACAACCACCTCCACCTCCGCGCCATGAGGCGTTTCCGTCTGCTTTTGGACGATGTTGGCCTGCAGGAGCTGTTCCTTCATGGTCGTCTCTACACGTGATCGAACCAGCGCGACTCCCCCACGCTGGAACGGATTGACCGTGCTTTCGCCTCGGTTGAATGGTTGGAAATCTTCCCCAATCACCACCTGTGTTGTCTATCGAGTGACTGCTCCGATCACTCGCCGCTGCTGCTTCCGCTTAACACCTAGCCATGGGCGAAACCCGCTTTCACTTTGAATGTTTCTGGGCCCGCATGCACGGGTTCGAGGACGCGGTTCGAGTGGGCTAGAGCAGTGCTCTACCCGGCGCCGACCCCTGCAGGTTGCTTGACCATAAGCTGCGCCACACCACCAAGGCTCTGCAGAGCTGGAGTGCGTCGAACGTCGACAGTGTGTGTTCGCAGCTGTTCATGGCCCGGGAGCTCATTACCCACTTCGACAAGGCCAAGGAAGAGAGAGCGCTTGAGGCCGACGAGCTCGCGCTCCGAAAGCAGCTTAAAATGGTGAGTTTAGGCCTTGCCTCCATGGCGCGCACGATTGCGCGTCAGCGCGCCAAACTACGCGATCTCAGCGAAGGTGACGCGAACACCAAATATTTCCACCTCCAGGCCTGCCATCGTAGTCGCAAAAATAGCATTCCGTCCATCCTTCAGGACGATGTCTGGTTCTCGGAAGATCAGGCAAAGTCGGAGGCTATCTACCAGTATTTCAACGACATTCTCGGGCGGCTGTTTACTCGATCCCATGACATTGACCTTGATGACTTGCTGCCGCGGTTGGTTTTATCTGGCTTGGATTCATGTTTATCCGAGCAAGAAGCTTGGGAGACCATCAGGGATATGTCTGGTGACCGCTGAAAGGTCCTAGATGGCTAGAGGGGGGGGTGAATAGCCTATAAAAATTTCTACAACTAACACTTAAGCAAGAGGTTAGTAAACTAGATGGCGATAAAGCAATGTTGCACTAGCTCTAGAAAGGATAAAGCCAACCACCTATTCACAAGTCTAATAATCAAAGAATGTAAACCACACACAAACTAACACCTTAGCAAAAAGATAGAACAAGATGAACTTGAAAGGGTGCAGGAAATACCTGACCGGTACTACCGGTACTACCGGTACCTGTCGGGATTCTCCAATAAGCCAAGGAATTCAACTTGGATTTCAGATCCAAGCTTTTCCCCACACTCCTTGAGGTTGTGGATGTTGATGTTGATGTTCCCTTAGCTTGAATCCTTACCAATTTGTAGATCGGCCCTTCCAAACCTATGAATGAGGAGAGAGAAGAAGAACACGAAGAACAAGGATAGTCGAAGCTATCTCCACATCAACAAGCACACGAGACTCACGATTTATACCGAGGTTCAGCAACTCTACACAAGAGTTCCTACTCCTCGTTGTTGAGGTGACCGCGAAGGTTGGAGTCTCTTTCACCTCCTTGCCTCTTCCTTGAGGCCCACACAAAGAGTGCCCAAGGTTCTCACTAAGATCGAATGAGGATTACAAACACTTTGTGTGCCCTCACAAAGAATCAAACCAAGAATCAATATGGGCAACACAAAGAACGCCTAGCCGGCTAGGGTTTCAAGAACCCAAGAGTAACAAATGCAAATGCAAACCGGCTAGATGAGGAACCAAGTGCAAGTCTTGAATCGATGTTCCTCACTCTCTAATCTCACTTCTCTAGCTCAAGTATTGCAAGGGATTGAAGCCTAGAGCATGGAGGGAGAGAGGGGAGGAGTGCCTTGTGCTTGGGAGCCTTTTTCTCAGAGTTAGGGCGAGTTAGAATGAGTGGATCTTTTCCAAAAGAGAAGGGGCGCGACCTTTATACTCGTTGCTCCAGAACACTACCGGTACTACCGGTGTCTCACCGGTACTACCGGTCCAACAAATATGACCGTTGGAGCCTTCCGAACCTTGCGTAAAGAGAGTCTGCTGCTACTAACGGTGGCTGACCGGTACTACCGGTGGCACACCGGTACTACCAGTAGTTCAAAAGGGTGATGCCTTTGCATGCGAGAAACTCCACCGGCTGCTGATCGGTACTACCGATCCTCACCGGTAGTACCGGTGGGAGACCAGTACTACCGGTGGCTCTGCAGAGAGCAATGAGAAGCTTTTCTAAGTGCCAGTAAGTGCATGGTGTCTCTCAAACGCATAAGTTAAGGACATGAGCACTTTTATCCCCATGTAACTAGATTAGATTGCACCCCTCTTGATAGTGCGACATTCCCTATGACTCAAGTAAAGGTAAAAACTATTTAACCATTGAGTCGAGCCGCTATCCATCAAATGAAGCTTTGGAGTGCTATAATCACCGAATATCATCATTGTATCTTCCAATGGACTAACACCTTGCAAATTCCATTTTTCTACACACTTAGGCAAAAGGTTAGTCCAATAGGTTTCATCAATTGACCAAAACCAAACAAGGGCTTTCAACCGCGCCCCCGGTCCGAATGGTTTCTGTGTTGCCTTCTATAAGGTCGCATGGCCGATCATTAAGGTCGATGTCCTCAACGCCTTGAACACCCTCTGGTCTCTCGACGGTAGGAGCTTGCACCTCCTTAATGGCGCGTTCACGATTCTGCTCAGGAAGACCGATGCCCCGAATAAGCTCAAGGACTTCAGGCCTATCGCTCTAATCCACAGCTTCGACAAGTTCTTCGCCAAGTGCCTCGCCGGGAGGCTTGCACCAAAGCTACCCCTTTTGGTCGCCAGCAACCAGACTGCGTTCATCAAAGGTCGCGCAATCCACGATAGTTTTCGTTCGGTTCAGCTCGCCTACCAGTGGTTGCACTCCAAGAAGCACCCATGCTTGCTGTTGAAAATAGACATCGCGAAGGCTTTCGACTCCGTCGCCTGGCCCTTCCTCTTCGCGGTGCTTCATCATCTCGGTTTCTCCCGCCGTTGGATTGATTGGATTGCGTTGCTGCTGTCCTCGGCCAGCACGCGCGTTATTGTGAACGGCCATCCTGGTCGCCGGATCTTCCACGCCAGGGGACTGCGGCAAGGTGATCCTCTTTCACCAATGCTCTTCGTTCTGGTCATGGAGGTGCTGAACTCTCTGATTAGAGAGGTCGATGCGATGGCTCTGCTCTCCCCCTTGCCCGCCGCCGTCGCCATGGCGCGCGCGTCACTCTACGCCGACGACGTCGTCGTGTTCCTCTCGCCGACCTCTGAGGACCTCGCGTGCCTTGCGGATATCCTGCAGCTCTTTGCGGGCGCCTCTGGTTTGGTCTCGAACGTCGACAAGTGTATCGCCTCGCCCATCCACTGCGACGACGAGGTCTTAGTTGCAGCTCTGCAGGCGTTCCCATGTGCAGTCCGTCCGTTCCCCTGTATCTACCTAGGCATACCTCTCTCTCTACGCCGGCTTCGTCGTGTGGACGAACAGCGCCTGATCGACAAGGTCGCTGCGCGCATCCCGACCTGGAAGGCGGGCCTGCTCACCAATGCCGGTCGGGTGACGCTCGCCAAGTCCACCTTGTCGGCCATTCCGGTGCACACCAACATCGCCTGTTGTCTCTCCCCCTGGGCGATCGGGCAGATCGATCGGCGTCGCAGGGCATTCATCTGGTCTGGCTCTGATTCCTGCTCGGGAGGGAAGTGTCGGGTGGCCTGGTCCACTATCTGTCGTCCAACCGAGCTCGGTGGCCTCGGCATCCCTGATCTGCGGTACTTCGGCCTTGCATTGCGGCTTAGATGGGAATGGCTGGCACGTGTGGAGCCGCAGCGCCAATGGGCGCGCCTCCCAGCCACCAACAAGGACAGATGCACCTTGGCCATGTGTGCGGCAAGCCTCTCTGTCGTCATCGGTGATGGGGCTTCGGCGAAGCTTTGGACTGACAATTGGAGCTCTGTCGGGCCTCTTCATCGCTTCGCACCAGCCCTCTTCGTGGCTGTCTCGCGCGCTGGCAAGTCGCGTTCCTTGCGCGACGCTCTTCTAGACTACCGCTGGGTGGCTGACATATCCGGTGCTCGTACCGTTCAGGTGTTGAATGACTACCTGCGTGTTTGGGTGATCCTTGAGGCGGTGGTTCTCGACCCCCTGGTCCCAGACAGGTTCTGTTGGCGCTGGTCCTCCTCAGGCAAGTACTCGGCTTTTTCAACCTATCGTGCCTTCTTCGCCGGATCAACCGCCCTCCTCGGCGCAGCGGAACTTTGGCGCACGCGGGCGCCACCCAAGGTCAAGTTGTTTTTTTGGCTCGCCCTCCACAAGCGTCTCTGGACCGCCGTCCGCCGTAAGCGCCACGGCCTCCAGGACGACGACGCATGCGCTCTCTGCGGTCAGGAACCGGAAACTTGCTCGCATCTTCTCCTTGGCTGCGTTTTCGCAAGGGAAGTCTGGTTTGACATCCTCAACAGGTTGGACCTTCTGGCTGTCATGCCCACCCCCAGCCTCGGCCTCGACCTCGCAGGTTGGTGGTTGTCCCAGCGCGTCCGGCTGGACGGCGCGTCCAGGCCCTTGCTTGACTCCCTGGTGCTTTTGATCGCTTGGTGCCTTTGGAAAGAGCGCAACGCCCGTGTTTTTGATGGTCGCAGCTTCCCGCCCTCGGTGGTGGCCACCTCCATCATGGCAGAAGGTAGCATCTGGGCGGCCGCCGGCTTCGCTCCGTTGTCGGCGCTTGAGTTGCTTTGGTCGCAAGTTTGATCACCATGTAATAGCTCTCCCTGAGTTTTAGTAGTTTAGGGCTCTCGGCCTTTGCTCCTTAGGTGTCTCGCCTTTGGTCGTAGGCCATCGCGTCCGCTCTTGTACCTCATTTTTGCTTTCCTCTTAATGAAAAACGGGTACACACCCGATCGCGAAAAAAATACACGACATGCACTGAGCTTTGACAGCATCCAACCAATTCCAATCGCCTCAACTGTCGCGCTGGCGGGCCGGGCTGCTGCTTCGGATTTTTTTTAAAAAAAAAACTCTGTTATTTAGTAAGTCGGAGAAAGGTATATATATATATATATATATATATATATATACAAAAATAGATTGAACTAAAAAATATTCGAAAATTTTGTCTCAAAAGAAAAAAAAAGAAAAGAAACAGTATTGATATAGATAAAAAAAATTAGTCAGTGCAATTTTATAACGACTCACTGAGCTAGCTTAACGACCTTTTTTTCTGTCCCGAATGCATTTTTTGGCACGTACGTACTGACCATACTAACCGTAGAGAGACACACGCCTATAATTAACCTATAGCTAACGAACTAATAACCCACCGGTACAAGTTAGCTACACAGCTTAATATGTTTGTACGTGTTACCACTTAGCTAGCTAACTGACACGTACGTGTTTTTATAAAAAAAATGTATTTTCTAATATAAAAAAATGTTTTCTTATGCGTGCCAGAGTCAAGGATATATATGAGATGGAATTGTGGACAAGGTACGTACGGGAGGACGCTTTGCCTTGTGAATTTGCGATCGTTTTGTACCAAGCTGTACGTCTTGTTGTGCATGACTCCATCGACCGTCCAACGACTTATTTTTCTTCTTCTTGAGGTGCCAGTGCAGTGCACGTGTGTGTATATATATTACTCTGTTGATTAATATAATCTCTATTGGAAACATCAATAAGGCAAATATATTTTGTTTATCAAGGGAAGCAATGGTATCATTATTATATCAATTGTACAAATTAATGTGCATTACATATTTTTTAGAATTGCATACACAGTTATACACTTGTACTGCTCTATTCGGCTGATGGTTTTTACGGCTGATAAGTCAACAGATGTTGTTTTATTATAAGAAGAAAAACATTGGCTGTGTTTAGATCCTGGAAATGGATCATGTAGCACTTGTCACGTTACACTGTAGCAATTTTGTTTTTATTTGATAATAATTGTCCAAACATTGATTAATTAGGCTTAAAATGTTCGTCTCGCAAAGTACAATAAAACTGTGCAATTAGTTTTTTATTTCATCTATATTTAATACGTCATATATGTGCTTGTATTTTGATGTGACTGGGAATAGGAATTCGATGTGATAGGATCCCCCTCTCTCTCTCTTATAAGCACGGGAGAAACTAACTAGCACTAGTTCATAAAAGTTGGAGCAAAGCGTGTCCAAATGGACAACATGTTTAGCCACAACGAACCTAATAGCTAACTAAAGCACAGCGCAATATTGATGTGACCAAAGGAACGGATAATGCCGCAGATAAAAGGAAAGGAGCTGTTGCAAATAAGAGGAAATAAAAGGGGGGAAATAAAAGAAGAGAGAAGATGGGGAAACGTGGGAGGTTGACACTGTCACATGGGTGGCTCTTAATTCTAACTTGATCTCTTCTCACAACGCATGCAGCTGACATCATGGCTTAAACAGGGACGACACGATGCTTAGTTTAATGCCATGCACAGGAACGAACTGACGCCCGCCAGGTAGCAAGCAGCAAGCCCCTAAACTAAAGGCTAAAGCCAAGACCAGCCGGCCACCTCCTCATTCCCAGCGCGTCGAACGAACGCGGCATGTGCACTGGCAGAGGCGGACGGCGTCAATGTAACGTACGGCGGCCCAACCCAACTTGCTCCAACTCCCAACTCCTGCAGCTGTTGGCTGGAGTTGGACACTTGCAACCACTGCACTGCACGCGTTGGTGCATCGCTCTGTCTCTACACATCGACACGCACACAACAGAGACCACTCACTCTGTCATCAGTGCTGCTGCTGCTGCTGCCTGAAGATCATTCAGAGTGGTTACACAGGGCTATAGCTACAAGCCTACTACTACAGGCGTAAAGATTCAATCACCATCCCATTCAGCAGGTCAGTCAGGTACAATGCGAGACTTAATTTGCTCCTGTAGCTAACCTCTACGCCAAGCCAAGCTCGTCCAAGCCTCCACGTCACATGCTCCACCATCATCACGTGCTCCTGCTTGTGAAAGCACGGAACATCACAGATCAAAGGCAGTTAATTAATTACCAGTACCAACGCTAGCAGCTTCTTGTAATGGTTTCCTGCAGTAGTAGATCACAATCACAAAGGAAAGCTAAGCTAAAAGGGATCTCCATCTGCTCCGGCCGGCCGTTGGTTGTGGTGTGGCGTGGAGAGAGCCAACCAGCTGTTTGTTCGCATTTACATCCACTTCCATCAGTCCGGTAGCAGCAGAGAGTTCAAGTCCAAGTCAGGTATTCTCATCTATCGGCCAAGCAAAAGGTTAGGTAGCGGTAGCAGTAGCACCACACGGACACTTGTCCAAGCAACTCAAACTCATGCACTCATGCTTCACTTCACTCATTGGATTGGACAAATGGGACTAGTACCATACTACCATGGACTGCACGCAGGATTTTTTGGATTGGAGAAAGTGAGAAACACACAAGAAAGAAGCTTTTGGAGCCAAGCCAGGCCTGCTGCATGAGTAAACCAGCGTGCCACGCCTCCAGGCTGCAGCAGCCATTCTGGAATGATGCACATCACGTGGAAACGCCTGTTTTGCAGGTGAAAAAGAACAAAAAGGGCAGACCTCGACTCGACGTCGACGCATCATCAACACGGCCGTCCCGCAGTCCGTCCACCTTTTAATTTCTCACACAGCCTGCTTGCGGAGCTGTTCGTGCGTTTCCTTCCAGCTTCTTCAACATTCTCCAGCCCAGTCTCCAGTCTACCAGAAGCGGCTCATGCCAACCTGGACCCTCCGTGTTATTCCAACACAACTCTGGTTTTTCTGTTATCACTTCTCAAGTCCGTCTTTTTCCCCCCAAGGCGGCGGGAAATTCCTGTACTGCACATATCTACAAGAGAGAATAAGGGATACAGGCAGATCAGTCGAGTTTATTTGAGGAAACCATGCATTTCAAGCAACCGTTTGCTACAATATCATTCAGAAAATTCCTTCTCGTTTTATATTCCAAGGCAGATTTCTCAACAAGCCTAGGACTAGGAATAAAACAGCACATCAACTGGCCAACAGATATTACACTACACAGCTCAACTGAACTAATAATCTTTCTACAAAAACTCCCAGCCTAAAGGCAAACCAGTCTAGGAATCGGATTGATCCACTGATCCTCAAAAAAAATAGTCCCTACATAACCAGCCAAACTTAACCTCCTGGCACCTATCCGTGTCCAAGACAAGAACGGCGTGATTGCCTGCATCAGTAACAACATATTGTGTTTAGGAATGGACGAGTTTGCCAAGTACTGTGGTATCAAAAGGGTGAAAGTACAGAACTAACAAACTTGTACCTGTGGGTCTGTCCCCTCTGTGTGCATCTATATACACCATCCAGGTAGATATCAGCGAAACTTCTATTTCACAATGCTTGGAGCACAGTGAAAGGAAGCAATAGTTGTATCAACAGCTTAGCAGCACAAGTTCAGGAGCAGAAGTAAAACCTCAGACAGGAATATAACCATCCATCCTGCATCCTGCACGAATTAAACCAACAACAGACCTATTCAATGCCTTGAGTATTCAAAACAAAAGAGAACTAAGAGAAGCTGTGTGGGGGAAGATAGAAGGAAAGAAGGAAAAAAACAGTTATTATCATCTCACCAATGGCAAATCACTGATATGTGGCTAGAACATGCTAAGACCAGTAAAGCTTTAGATGACATGTCTATCACTTCATAACGATTTCTTTCTCAATGGCGTCCCCTACCGATATGATTTGCAAGGCTGTGCCTCCAACAAGCCATGCTGTGAGTTCTGGTTGTTGCTCAGAGTATTTGAGGGGAAATGTACTTCCCTCTTTTGTCTCAACACCATAGACAAAAGGAAGCCTCATAGTAAGAAAGCTCTCAGGTGGAAGGATAACTCGGCACCCAATACTGAATGATCCTTCTCGATCATGATCAGAGACATTCAATGGCAAACATGACCCCTGATGCAAGAAAAAGGGAAAAAGGCAATAACTCCATTTAGTGACCTTTTCTGTTACATCTAGGCTAAAACAATGCCTTTCCCGTAACTACTCTATGGGTGAGTAAAGGAAATTATATGCTTGAAGCTGCTGGATATAGATGAGTGTACTTGCCTCAAACTGTACTAGTGGGCAGCTTGCCAACAGGACAGGGAAATCAGGTGTCACCTGCATTAAAGAGAACCTAGATATTAGTAGGAAGACAAGATTACAGAACAGTGTCCCTATGGATAATACAAGAAACATGTATCAACTTCAACGGGTACTACACCAAACAGGGAGCAACTAAAATCTACTTTCCTGCTGTAAGATTGTGAATGATGATACTTTGTTATATCTAACCATGACAAAAAAAAACTTCAGTTAGAACATTATAACTCACAATGAAAATCCGTTGAAGTTGGGACACAGCACCAGCAAACTTTACATCTTGATGTTCCTTCCTTTCTGAGATCTTGCAATATGGACAGTGCATATATATTGGCAAGTTTCTGTTCATCAGTGAAAATGCTTCTCCACCATCATCAATTGTAATGCTTCGGAAATAATGCTCCCCCCTTTTGCCATTCTGTGGATCTGAAAGCCAAGGAGAAGGCTGTGAGGTCTCTGTATCAACCCTCAGCTGCAGTGATTGCTGCTGGCTGTTTCTCCCTAATGATTCCAATGGCTTGCTGTTTTTCCGTGCACTGTTTATGTCCACTGCAGATGCTATTAAGCCAGATGCATTTTGGAGCAACTTTTGTGAATGCTTGCCTTCTGCTTCTTTGTTTAGATGAGCTCTTTGATACTGCAGACAGGAAGACTCAATCTCCTTTATATGTTTCTCTGACAGTAAGAAGCGATGACCATAGGGACACTCATGCTCAAATCCAACATACACAACAAACTGCTGTACTGGCTGACTAGTTTCTCTAGTCTCATTTCCAACAATCACTGGTACTATATTGCTCCCTATCTGTAAAAACGGCTTCCCATCAGCATTTTCACTACTCTTGTTTCTGCTTGCTTTCGCAGATTCAGTTTCAGCTACAGCCCCTTGGCTGACAGCCGCATGACCTCGGCCATTAGTCTGGTCTCCTATATTCATTTGGCGCTCATCTTTTCGACCACCAGGTTTCGGTGGCCTCATTTGCTGAAGAGCAGGAAACTCGGAATCTTTTGATGTGGTGCCAGCAACAACTTCAGCAAAGGGTTTTTTCATAGTAAAATTTGGCAGACCTTTACCGAAATTAATACCTGAGTTGCTCATTGGTTCCATTTCAGGTTGTTTTCCAGAATTTTCAAGCTTTGCAGATTTAAATTGTGCTGTGACTTGGGTTACGGCAGATTTTACTTCGCCAGTGACTATTGGGGGAGTCTGAGGGTTCATACCAGATCTTGTGGATGAAGTAATAGTATTGGAATGAATGCCATTTCTCACTTGCCCCTTACCAACAGATATAATCCACCTTAGAAGATACCTCTCCCGGGAGCTAAATCCACTTTGGAGGAGCCCTTTTGTTGGCTTGTAATATCTTGCTCCTCCGAGACGCACCAAGCGCCAAGAGGATACTGAAAATGAACCAGCATTGCTGCCTCTTGGAAGCGCAAGGGTAGGTAGTAGATCATCGCAATTTTGGAAACAATTAAAAGACACGTTGGCTGTCTGAAAGTCAAAAGGATCATCTCTAAGGCGACGCGACCGGCCACAGGCACATGCATGGAGGAAGACATATGCACTAGAATGTTGCTCCGTTGCATCAGATGAAGACAGATCGCCATGTCTTCGGTGCTTACATGGTCTGCCAGTTAGGCTAACAGCGTCGCATTGCTGCCTTCCAGATTCCCATATTGCCCGGCACTCATCTTCTAGCTTCTTTGAGAATACCCTGACTGCTGGTCCTTTAACCATTGAGCTAAAGGACCGCAATGCCTTCTGTAGCTGCACTTCATGCATGCTTGTGGGGTAAAAGGCAGGCAAACCTTTCAGGTAAATCTCCTTAGCAGCTGGAAGCACCCTTTGGCACCATGATGAAGAAAATTTCATGTTCAGCCCATTATAACTTTCCAAGCACGATAATGCGATCCCAATAGCATTAGATCCTGCAGCAGGAAGTTGGTCACTCTTCTCACTAGGACTTGTATTAGTCTTGCTTTCAGACTGACCACTCAGCAGTGCAGTTAGAATAGAGGTACTTATGGAAAACCATTTATCAAAAGTAGGGAGATCAGGTACATTAACTGGTTTCCCAGCTGCAGCTGATGCTGCTGCTGCAGCAGCAGCAGCAGCCACCATGCCAACACCAGCAACAGACCCGGCACTTGCATTGCTTGAATATCCCCCTTTCCCTCTCAGAGCATCAGACTGCCGAAATATAAAATCCTTGATCAACTGAAAGTCATCATGGTTTGTTGGGTGGTAGTTGTTTTCTAGTGAAAGAATATCCAATGGCGATTTTGAGCACAAAGAATCTTCAAATAGTCCTGCAATGATGTCCAGTGGCTCCCGTTTCTTATTAATATACCATTCCAACAGTGCAACAACCCTCGAGGTATCGAGTGAGAACAGGGGTAAATGTTGACTCATGTTACTTACACCCCTCGGGCCAATATGCCCTGGCTCCATGCCTGCAAGAACCCTGCACTTCTTGAGCAAGACACGAATCTGTCCCTCCAATGACGAATGCAGCTTTTTGCCTGAATTGCCCTCAGTTTTGTTTGCTGTCCTGGCAAGCATAACCACTGAACCAGAAGTTTTTGAAGGTAAGCTTTGTTTTGATAATCCATCAGAGCTAGAACCCTGACTCGATGTAGATACATCACTCATATCATCGGAACTTGCTGCAGCACTTGAAACATCAAGCGCATCATCCTCAAAGACAAAGAGCAATACAGGGATGCATTGACCTGGCAGTACAGAAGGATTTGAACTGGTTCCAGACATAAGTGAGATGGCCGAGGACTGACGACCAGCGTGACCTCCACGACGTGCTGGAGGGGAGATGGAAGAAGCCCTGTGGGTTGCTCTTGTTGGGGTGTCAGAGGTAACAGTTTTGGCAGGCATTGCAGCTGCTACCAATGGCTTGACAAATGGAGCAAGAGCATGCTTTGAAGATTGCAGCAGTCGGAACTTCTTTAAGGTTTGCGTGTTAAATCTGAAGCCTTCTTGCAGAAATATAATTACGTGGCAGACCTAGAATGTTGTAAAGTAAAACTAATCAATCAATCCTTCATTTTTTCACAGAAAACCAAAGAAACAAGACGATAGTAGTCATTTAGAAGGTCAAAGGCACCTTTTATTCTAGAAATATGATTATGAAGCAGTGAATCTATAAAGTAACAGGCAGGTAAATATGATGACAAAGTCTAAAACATCTATGGTCAGAGAACCACGTTTGAGCACAGGCAAGCAACACTTTACAAGTTTAGCTGATCAATAGCAGTTATCAGAAGCATGTATATAGAATAAAAACCTACGAAATTTTAAACGAGGCAACAAAAAAACAGCATCCTCAAGTAGTGCATCAAATCGTCAATAACTAGATGACATGATGCAGTATAATAGGTGGATCATATACAAACGGACAAATGAGGCAGAGGCTTTGGGGTCAGCTTGGCAGTTCGATTCCCATGATAGTGTATAATCTAATGAGCAAAAGCAGAGTAAGAATCAGAGCTCACAGAGAACATGAAGAGCATCTCCGGTAGGTCTCCGTCGCCGCAGCCTCCTGTCGCCTCGAGCGGAGGCGTGAGGTGGAGGAACACCATCCTCCTGCCGGTGTCGCGGTGGTACCTAACGCTCCCGGCGAGGGTCCCCGCCGAGCCGCCGGGGGAGAATACGTGGGCGTCGAGGATCCGGTCCGCGAGGCGGGCGCTCCCCGCGCCGCCGACGAAGCCGACGGCGACGACCCCGTCGCGGGAGACGGGCGACGGGGCGGGACCCGCGGAGGAGGGAGTCGCGGAGGCCGGGGGCGGAGTGCGGGAGAGGACGCGGACGGCGGAGGAGTGGGTCGCCGGAGCAGGAGGCGGCGGCGGCTCCATCGCCGGCGGCGAGGTGCGGGCGGAGGAGGTCGCGCTTGTTTGTTGGTCGACTTGTCGTGGAGGGTGGTTTCATTTGGGTTGGGGGGTTAGGAAGGCCTTTCAGAATTGTTTGGGTGGGAGGGTGCAATTGGGCCGCAAATCACACTGATTTCCGGCCCATTCACCTTGCTCGTCAAAATCCCAATTCTGCCGATGATTTTTTTTTACACAGCATCACAGTTGTAACAATTATTTGATCTATCTACTCCCTAAAAAAGGACTATTCTTTGATCTACTGTATCTGTTTGGTGAACCATAACTAATGTACGGCGATTAAATTGTTGATCATGTCTTTTTTGCAAAAACTAGTCGCCTCATTGGAACATAGGACCGTAGAAAAACCGTAGGAATAGAATGTCGTGACATCTTGATTTTAGTATAGGATTTCAATCCTCTAGAATTCTTCCATTTTCCTTTGTTCCAATTGATCTGAGCTACTCATTTGGCTAGGTAGCTATGATTGTATTTGGCGGGCATGTTTGGTGTCCCCACCCGGCCGGACTCGTAGTAATCTTTAAATCCTTGAGAGAAACACTGTCATGCATGACTGGAGAAAATCACTGTCGTCCATTGTTGGAACGAAATGGCGCTAGTAAAAAGTGGGTGTGAATGTGAATTACGATGGACACCGCACCACTCCACCGACACTGCTAGGTCTTGAGGCACGCGTGGCACTGGACACATGCGGTCGGTGCAGAGAGGAGAGAGGCCGTCGGTCCGTCCGGGATGGCCCGCCCAGATCGACCCGGCCCGTTTTCACCTGGAAATAAACATCGATCGAGCCCAGTTAAAACCAGCCAGGTAAAAAAAAAAAAAAAGATTTCAGCCCCTGGGATGGTGGGCCTGGCGACCATTCATCTATTTATCCCATCACGTCCATCCATCCCACACACACACGGGTCACTCAGCACAGCCAGCAGCAGCCTTCCCTTTGTCACGCTCACATCACACAGTCTGCCTGCAGGCTAGCTGCATTGTTGTGCCAATCATTGATCGAGCTCGCAGCTCGCTCGTCGGTCGTCCATCCAACGCGCGCCACCGATCGATGGCCGCCGCCGCCGGGCACCGGCCCCTACTGCTTCTTGTTCTGCTTCTCGCAGCAGCAGCAGCAGCAGCAGAGCAGCCGCCGTCACCGGGGTTCTACCCGAGCAAGCGGTGGCGGGCGCGTTCCTTCTCCCGCGACTTCATCACGCTATGGGGCGCGGAGCACCAGTCGGCGTCGTCATCCGGCGCCGGCGCCGGCGTGACCATGTGGCTGGACTCGACGTCCGGGAGCGGGTTCAAGTCGCGTCGCGCGTTCCGGTCAGGCTACTTCGGCGCGTCGGTGAAGCTGCAGGGCGGGTACACGGCGGGCGTGATCACCGCGTTCTACCTGTCCAACGCGGACGCGCACCCGGGGTTCCACGACGAGGTGGACATGGAGTTCCTCGGCACCACGCCTGGGAAGCCTTACACGCTGCAGACCAACGTGTACGTCCTCGGCTCCGGCGACGGCGGGCCTGGGAGAGTCGTTGGAAGGGAGGTCAAGTTCCACCTTGACTGGTTTGACCCCACCGCTGATTTCCATCACTACGCCATCCTCTGGAGCCCCACCCACATCATGTAAGTAGCCCTCCGATGATCCTGTCTGTCAATGGTGAATGCTGAGTAGTAGATTTTTGCTACTTGTGTGCGATGCAAATGCAACCGACAGTGACAGCGACAGTGTGCCGTACCGTACGTACGGCGCCTGCAGTGCAGCAGGCCGTACACGGCTGCTAGTGCTACTAGCTAGCTCGTCACTGTCACTGACAAATGAGCCAGCAGAGGTAGCCGTTCGTCGTCGCAGCATCTAATCATTCATCATGTCCACGTACATATATACGTGCAGCTTCTATGTAGACGACGTGCCGATCCGGCGGTACCCGCGGACGACGGAGGCGGCGACGTTCCCGCGGCGGCCGATGTGGGTGTACGGCTCCATCTGGGACGCGTCCTCGTGGGCCACCGAAGACGGCAGGTACAGAGCCGACTACCGCTACAGCCCCTTCGTGGCGCGCTTCTCGGGGCTGCTCCTCCGCGCCTGCTCGCCGCGCGCGCCGCCGAGGTGCCACGCGCCAAGCGGCGGCCCCGGCGACGACCTCAGCCCGCAGCAGGAGGCGGCCATGCGGTGGGTGCAGCGCAACCACATGGTCTACAACTACTGTCTCGATCCCAAACGAGACCACAGACTCACCCCGAGTGCAGCATCCACCACGCAGGCGATACCTAATACGTACTAGTATATATATATATACTAGCTCCAAGAGCTAGCTAGCTACTATGTGCTTAATAAATTAATACTAGTAGTATAGTATATAATTATATTAATCATTGTCATCATCACATCTGCTATATATATTCTCATATTAATCATCACCAAATCTAGCTACTATATTCTCATCATGTAGCTCGATCCTGCCTACACTTTGGAAAGCTTATTTTCAGGTACTCAAACTTTTCTCAATGTCGAACATCTAAGTCTCTAAACTTGCCATAGCTAGCTAGTGTGATAATTAATGTCATGTTCGGCTGATCGTTTCTACGATTGTAAGTTCACTTTGGTTGTTTTTAATTAGCTATTTTGTTCGTTGTGAGAGTAAAATATAGTTGATAAGTCGGGTTGATAAACCAAATGAACAAGGCATAAGTCTCTAAATATTTAATTTGTTAATTTCTCAACGTAAGATTTGCAGAGGCAAGGTGTGTCTGCATGTTCTACGTTTCAGAAAAAAGAAAAGCTACTCGATCTTGCCGCTAAAATGATGACAAGGACGTACTCGATCCTACTGAAATTTTGTGCACGGGGCCGTGGGCAATGCATCGTGGCTATAGCTAGGTAGCTTGTCATTCATGTCTGTAAATAGCTTTTTGCACATAAATATGTATGTGTACGTGTGTAATGCGTGCGATGATGGATTGCGTTTCTTTCAAGTGAAAAACATTGAGAATTTGGATGAAGATAGATTTTGTCTTCACATGTCGTGTGCCACTCTTGAGGAACCAGCTGATGACAAAGCGAAACAAACTTGTAGTATATATAGATGCACACATATAGCATTGTTTAGCACAACTCTACCTCCAAAAAACCTGTGTGAATCATCCCTTAATCTTGACCAACTCATAATAAATCAATATAAACTAAATTTCAGCGGAACGAACAGGAACATACGACCAGTGCGCATAGGCTTGGAGCCATGGCCCCTCAGCTCCAATCCATCCGCGCGTCATGGTCGGTCACGCGTACCAGATCGAGCTCACACAGCTGAGGCAGGAATCAGTGTTGTACCCGATGTACGTGGGCGGCGCCGAAAGGGAGACGAACGAACAGCAACAGCGCCAGGAGACCACCCGCAGTCATCATCTTCAGCTCCGATTCGTTCTCGGCACCGACACACACCAGAATACTAATTGGTCATCTTTTTCTTTCCCCACCGACGAAGATCCCAGTAGCAGTGTGTGTGTGTGTTTGGGCCTGAGACAAAGAGGAGACCACCTATCAGAGAGTCAGGAGAGACGAGAAAGAACCCCAAAAGGCCTTTCCCGGCCGGCCTCAATAACCCATTCTAACTGGGCCGTGCCTTGCATGCATTCCGTGTGGATGACTTGGTGGGGCCCGTGTCCATGGTCGTCTCCTCTCCTCCCCAAGAGAGCCAATCGCATTCTCACCGCCCGCACGAGCTCTGGATCGGCGACCTGCGCGCACCGTCGACGAGGACCGAGGTAAGAGGAGACGAGCCGAGCGGAGCAAGCAACGTACTAGGTCAAAGCCAAGGACTCCGATCCATCCTCCAGCTTCCGATCCGAGTCCTGACGATATGGTGAGGCGCTCAGCTTCTCTCCCGACCTCCCCCACTTTTCCCTGCAGATCGATCCCGGCGCTACACTAACTAACGTCGTGGTGGATGTGCTTGTCCAGGTCTGCGTCGCGTGCCTGCTGCCGCTGTTCCTGATCCCGGTGGTCAACGCCCTCCCTTACCTCGTCGACCTCATCATCGTACGGATCCTTCCCCCTTTATTATTCCCCCTCCCCGGTTTCTGTTAGATCCAGCCACCCACCCCCTCATCGTCTGTGCTGGTGGCTAGGGTTCTATCGATTCAACGGTCCTTGGGGATCTTGGAACTTGTTTGTCTACTACACTAGTCTGCTGCCCTGGTGGTTTGTCTAGGGCCTTGTGGATTCGTTCGAGCAGGAAACCAGAGCTCAACTCACCGTTTCTGTAGACAAGACTAGTATAGAGGAGAAAATTGGATTTTTACCATAAAAAAAAAAGTGTACCTAGCTGCCAATTATCGATTGTGATTGGTATAAGCCGGCTACGGCCAGGGCTGGTTTTCTTTTCCTTTGATGGTTTGGTTTGGATTTTATGATCACAATTTCCTTACCAGCAATTCATACACACCCAGATTTCCTCATCGCAGTATGTATTTGGAATTATGAATTCTTGTGTGCAGTAAACTCAGCTTCTTGAGCCTAGGTATCACATCAGGTTGTTGATTCTAGATATCATATCAGCTTCTTGTGCGGTAATTTGAAATTTAGCTTCTAGAAGCAGTGAATAGCTAAGTGTACCCTTCTTTTGATTAGCGATCACACTGTACACAAGTAAGTTTTGAGAATAAATCAACTCCTTAGTCCTTACACTATAGCAAATAAAGGGAATCATATTTTCAGTTTAGGCAGGTGGCATGGAAGATCTTCGATTGTTGTTGTTTTTTCCCCCGGAAGTAATATGCACCTTTTACAACAACTGTTCAGTAATGTTGGCCGTGTCTAGCCATGCACTCATGCCGAAGTTGTGGGATTAGCTGGAGCACTAAATCATTGATCGATCCTCTAGGGAAGATCTTGCTGTCAATTATGAATATTAGTACGTGTGATTTGGAAGAGCTGGATAGGGGCCAAGTCTGGTTTAATTCCATTGACGATTTTGTTAGGTTTTCTAGGATCATATTGTATGGTCAGTTGCTTACGAATAGTTCTGTCAGAACCATACATCTGATTTGTGAACCAAAAACGATAGTGGTGCGCTTCCTGACTGCACATAGCCTTGTAGGTTTACATGTGCATTTGGCCACACCAAAGAAGAGGATCTCTGTTTCTTTTCTAGTTTCTAGTAAAGTTCTGTTGTTTAAATTATGGAATTTGATTTGTAACTTTGGCGGTATCCAGAGCAAGGTGTATAGGCTATTTGGATGGGAGTACCGGAGACCTGAAAGAGTCCCAGCTGCTTGTCCTTTTAAGCCTGCAGCTCAGAAGAACGATGAGGTAAGCTAGCCTACATGCTCATCCTACCCTCGTGCCTCCTTTATACGCTCATGCTACAATGCATCTCCCAATTGCTTGCTTATTGTACCCCGCCCCGCCTTTACAGGGTGCGAGTGAATCAAAACCCCTCGTCAATCCACATGGTGCTGCGGCAGAAGATAGTAAGAAAGAGGAATAATGCATGCATGCATTCAATCAATCCCGCTCGTGTCAGCGGACGCTTAAAATGGAGACCACTGCTGCTCTATTATATGCGAACATATCATAACTAAGGAATAATCGGTGTTATTGATGAATACGAGTATGTATTTGGATTGACGGGTTGATGATACTATGAATGTATATGTACTTGAATGCCACTCCGGATCCTTACCAGTTGCGTGACTAATCGCTGCTGACCTGTCGTGTCGAACTTGGAGTTGCAAATAGCGAGTGCATTTTGTTGTCAAAGGGTTTTTGCAATGCTTGATTGGAATATAGCTGGTTGTTACGGCTGTCATCAAAAAGCTGTTGAATTCTGAAGGATGGAGCCTGCTCGGCTAATGGTTTCTGTGACTAATAAGTTTGTTGATGCTGCTGTTTTTTATTGTTTTGGTGTCAGAGTAAAACATTGTATCATGGTTGATAAGCCGAATGAACATGAGGATCCAACGACATTATTTATGATTATTATATGTTCGTTATTATGCTGCTACTTTTCAAACTCATCAACTGTATGTCGGTAGATGATGGATGAAGATCACTTGGTGTACTCGAGGACGGCATAGAAGGGGTCGAGGTAGATGGCGCGGAAGGCGGTGAAGCCGGCGGCGATGCCGAGTTGGCGGAACTCCTCGGAGCGCTCCCTCCCCTGCGTCCGGTAGGTGGTCATGACGAAGATGTCGTTCTCCAGCAGCGCCCTCGTCCTGGTGCTGGTGTCCGTCTCCTCCGGCTCGCAGGCCACCAGCTTGCCACCGTCGGGCAGCGCGGCGTGGCAGTTCCGGAGGATGGCCGTGCACTCCTCGTTGGTCCACGTCGTCAGAACCCACTTCATGAAGATGGCATCACCCGAGGGGATGGACTTGAACATGTCTCCGCCAACATGCCTCACTCCTGTAATGAGAGACAAACAGGAAAACAAACATGTCACCTAGCTCACCGAGTAAGATCCGGAGGTTATGATGTTTAATAAAGAAAAATACTAACACATTTTAAAAAATATAAAATTGCATGAAACGTAATAATGAATATTTACACTGAGAGACAGAAACGGATGGGAGCAATCTATGGTGTTGATCCTGGGCTCCTGGCGTGGCAGTGCCACAGGCCAGTCCTAGCATAAAGTTGGAAAAGCAACAAATGTTGTGTCTGAGTTTTAGAGATTCACACGCATGTCATTGCTGAAAACAACAGGAGTAGGTCATGGTCTATGGTAATATAGCCAGGCCAAACAATGAATGAATTGTACTACTGTACGTCTGTATTCAAAGGCCTAGGCAGCCTCCACACGAGAGGGAGAGGCAGGCAAGAGCTCTCCGTGGATCGATCATGGTGGCCTGCCCTCTCTGGTCACTTGTCGGACCTGCTACAGGCCCGTGGCCTGGCACACCGTCAGCCGTCAGCGCTGCAAATTTTTTTTAAAAGGAACAAAATGTTACCCCGGATTCGATAAATAACTATAAAGGTGTTTCCAACAGTAGAGGCTAATACTAGCTCTTAAGCTAACTTATATGGTGGAGAGAGATTATTTTGAATATTGTGCTGTGAGAGAAGAGTGCTTGAGACTGTCTCTTGAGTCCATGTTAGTCTCTTGTGTGTTGCATTCTTTAGTGATTAAAAAATTTATGAGCTAGCAATAAGGTAGACCATTGAAGACGCCCTAAGTACAGACTAAGCGCCGCGATTGCGTGTGTGTATATATAGAGAGATAGATAAGTTATTACGTAGCCATATACAATAATTTTATTATATACTCATTAATTTACAACGCGTAAATATATATTTACGATAATTATATCATAAAACTATAGTAAATCTCATATACTGAGGAGAGTTACTTAGAATCTCATAAATTAGCATAGTAATTATTGTAATTCAAAGTGGTTGTAAAATAAAGCCACAGCTGCAAAGCAATATAATAGTCGGTGAGTTTCAAAAATAAAAAAATCTATTTGGAAGTATTTATTTTATCAAACACTTGTAGATGCTCGACTCGTGCACTCACAAAGTCACAAGGCTTGTTTTGAGCAACTTGTTCTATATAAATAAACAACTTGTTCTATAATAGCATATGTTCCCTTTCGAAATAGTTCAACTTTACTTAGAAAGTTGTTTGTAAAGCTAGTTTTTTTTAAAAAAAGCTGAGCTATACCAAACAGGTCCTACATAGTATTGATATTTTTTATATACAAAATTAATTTTAAATTACTCTTCGGAACCCTAAATGTGCATTTTCGACGGAGGGAGATCGAGGTGGCGTAGATAGAGATGCTCGTTGACGTTGAATGATGATAGATTTGATGATAAAGTAAAAACTAATCCCGAGGTTTTTGAGATTTGGTAACGAATCACACGGACGGATCGGGAGTGAGGGAGGATCGGTTACGCATGCCCGCACTGCCACCATTGCATGTGATCCATGTGAGGAGGAGCCGAGGACTGGAGGAGTACCGTACGTACGTACCGGCGATGGGCGACGACGTCGGGGAGGTCAAAGTTGATCCCCTCCTTGATAGTGGGTACCCTACGCATGATCATCTCAAGGCAAGCACCAGAGCTTCCCCCGACATCAACGAGCGTGGCGACGCCGTCACGGAACCCGTCCACGTAGCCGTCGAGGAGGGCGTCCAAGAAGGGCTCAGAGACGCCGGTCATGGCGCGGAGCATCACCTGGTTAGCCTCCCTGTCCTTGCCGTAGTAGGCGTAGGCGGGGACGCCGGCGTTGGCGCGCGCGAACGGCTCGGGCCCGATCGGGTCCATCACGGCCTCGTGCAGCCGCGGCCACGCCGCCACCAGCGCGTCCTGGTGGTGCTGCAGCACGTAGTCGGCGTACGACGTGCCCGATGGGCCTGATGGAACCAGCGTCCGGCCCACCGCGGTGAGCGCGAACCGCCGCGGCGTCGTCGGCGTCCGGTACTCCTCTGAGAAGACGCCGCGGGACGCCAGCAGGCGGAGCAGCCGCTCCAGGACGGACGGGTCCGGGTGGCCTGCTGGGAGGAGCTCGGCCGCCGACCGCGGCAAGTTGGCGCCGCCCGCCCATATCGCGGCCGGGACGCCTAGGCGGATCACGGCCGTCAGTGCCATGGGCACGGACACCATGTTCGCTAGCTCCATCATCGCCAGCCGCGCCTCCGCTGGGGACATGTCGTCGTCCCTCGCGGCTCCGGCGGCTCTTGCGGTGGCGGCGGACGGAGGCGGCATTTTTTTTGGGTTTGGTGGTTTGGATTGACGGCACGCGACGGGAGGGGGAGGAGCCGTATTAGTGTGTGTGGGTGTGGTACTGTGGTGCCGGTGGGAGCGACGGGACGGGAGTGGTGGTACGAGTACTACACGACACTGCTACTGTGTACATTTATGGATATAGAGGTCGGATATTTTAATATCTATTATTAAAAAACACTGCTACTGTTACAGCGACGGACTCTCCTATGTGGGCCCGGGTGAAGGGAAAGAGGATCTCCGGAGATTGAAGTTGCAACGGCCAGCCGGCCGGATCACATTCACATGACCCCGTCCCCGTCGGATTGGAAAGATCACCATCCCGAATCCCAATCTGGACACTGCATTTTGATTTTTGATGAATGGAGACGCAGAGAGAGTGAACAGGTGAGAGACGCTGCAAATTTGTTTCGACTGACGTCGCAGCTTCCTGTACTTTCGAGCGAAGAAAGGAAGCAACCACGTGTTGGTACGCACCGAACACTAGCCGCATCACAGCTCAATGCTCACGGAGAGTCAACAAGGAACCTGTTATATGTATCAATATATCATCAATGCATTGCTGGTGTCTGCTTCGGTTGAGGATTAGTCAGTGTATAAATATACAGTGAAACAGCTTGCACTGGAGACACCTTCCCTTCCCAACGCAAGCTCTTCCAAAAATCAATGGCACGCCCTTTGCCGCTTGCGTCTCAGTGCCCAGCAAGCAGCAAGGCAACGAATATATGCAGGCAACGTAACTAGCCTCCCCCTATAGTATAGATACACAAAGAAGAACGAAAAAAAAAACAAGGAGGAAAACGAGAGCTTTTTTTTTTTGGTTGGGACCACCCTTTTCCATTCTCCTCATCAAGCTTTTCTTTCACTTGCAGAAAAAAACTTCACTTACCGTTAACTTATTCCCTTTCCTACTCACTGTATCTTCCACCACTTTACAATACCGAGTATGCACGGACCACCTCCACGATGGGAGCCCGGCAGAGCGGGCACTTGCCACCGCTGCGCACCAGCTCATTTGCACATTTCGAGCAAGTACACATATGCCCACACCTGCCATACAAATCACACATCACACATAAACCATCTTGTGCACAAGAAACCTGAAATGTGATGCCGGGGTACCCACCTGTACAGTAGAGAATCAATTTGCGTATCACAGCATACGCAGCAGGTTCCTTTCCTCACTTGATTCCATTTTGATCCATCGTCAGACAGATCCATCGAGAATCCTGAAAACCACAAGCAACCAACCAGTTTAATAAGTACATGCACACTTGCACAATGAATGGAAACCCAGGAAAAGACTCAATTGATGGTAACTATCACTAGGAAATAAATAGAAACTTGGTAAGCAAATTGAAATTTCAGGTTTGGTGCAAACCATTGTTCATATTAGATAGAAACAGTACTACAATCATGATGTTATAACAAAAAAGAAATGTCCAACCTTCAGGTCCTGCAAATCGATTCAAGGCAGCTGACACTTCTTGTCTCACGGAACGCTGCAACTCCAGCTGCATGTCCATGCATGCTTCCAGCATCCTCTGCATGCTGCTCATCCCTTGCTGGAGTCTACCCATGTCGGCTTTTAAATCATTAATAGCATCCCATTCCTGCAAGAATATACAACCAAATGAATCCTCAGATGTAAACTTTTTAACATAAATAACACAACATATTCAAGCAAACTTAAATACATGGCATGACTGAAAATAAGATCCCGTTTTTTTATTTTGACTCAGCACACTAGTAGAAAAGTTTATTTTCCCTTTCTATACAACAACTCCATTATTGAATGAGAAGATAATGCACAGGATCTGCATGTACCCTGTGTCTGCTGCTCCAGTTGTTATGACGCAGTTCTCTGTGCCATAATGGTTGTCGCGGTGGCAAAGGTGGAGAGGGATAACAAGGGCAGGTCTATTGACAGGACCCTGGAATTGCCGAGTTTCAGGGTTCCTTTCTTGTTCCTGATTTGCATTTGGTGCATTTGAAGGGGGCATGGCTGCATCAAGATTCCAGTTGAGGGGGGCATGGCCACGCCGTTGAACATATGACCTTATTAATCGCTCCAAACTATCACCAAAACCATTACTAAGAAGATTGGACACACTTCGCCTGGCAATTCAAAACATTAAATAGCTTGAGAATAAAAATAGATGGAAAATAAAGACATCTACAGAAATACCACACTGAAGGTAGAACATACCTGCTAAGTAATTCTCTAAGTTCCATGCTGTACACATTGTCATCGTCAGGTGGGATAAACCTATTCTCGGTCCTAGGAACGGGGCCTGTATCAAGTGCGGAATCTTGGTAATCATCTTGCCAGTTCTCAGTGGTACCATGAGACTCATCATCATGCCATCCATCATGCTCTTCTTGCAGATCACCATGCTCCCTGTCATCATCATCCACAGTTTCACTGTGTAAGTCTTCTGCGTTATCTTCCCAAGTTCTGTCAGCACCTTCATCAATCTCACTGGGCCACCTATCAAGCCTGCCATCCAAAGATGACTGCCAGAATCCCGTGTCATCTTCTATCACACCTTGCCGCATGGTATCACCTTGAGTTAGAGACTCTTGCATCACAACCATGCCATCCAAAGGTATACTGGGTGAGTGTGCCTCAGCACGATCTGCAACCATTTCTTGTAAATCCACATTCTCCAGCAACATTTGTGCAGTATCCTCACTATCAGCAAAAGCCACATCAGCCCCTTGCTGAGATTCATCATTACCTAGTAATCTATTACTTTCAACCACAGAAACATCAGATTGGCTAACATCTTGACTACTTGCAACACTCTCTGATCTGAAAAAGGTACAATAAATTACCTTTTATTAATTTGAACAGTGTCAGGGAAATAAACTTACAGTATCACATAACAAGAGCTCTAATTGATAAGGACTTGGCATAGAAAGCAAGCATCCAGAGATGTAAATTGCACTGTTGTGACAATCTTAACAGGCAAACACCCATTGCGGTTTTTTTTTGGTATCAGCTCATGTGAACCTTGATACACATAAAATAAACTCTGAAACACAGTGGGATCAGAAAGTACTGCCTCTCTTTCATGTTATTTTAATTCAGTTTTTTGAGCACTCAAGATGCACGTCGATATAGTGTAGAAGCTACCATGTTGGCCAATATATCGTTAATTATATCGAAAACCTCTTGATATTTACATTTTTAAGTTACTAAAATCATTTTTATATTTCTCAGTTTGGCATTTGCATCTGTCAGTCCATAATCTCTCCCCTAGCATGTACACTTGTCAAACCTGCCAGCAGTACAACAAGACCCATATTATATATTTATCTAGTCTTGTGAAATAGATAGTAGAAATCACAAGAACATAAACACCGAAACAAATAATATTTATGTGTTGTTTTTTTTATAAAAAAAATATATAAAATCCCTCCAGTCACAGAAAAAGATCACCAGTGGGATGCAGCAGTCAATCATTTCTAATTTTGACCAATTCTTTATATCTTTGTATCAGGGATCAGCAACAAGGAAATGTCCAAGTAATATACTACAAGATTGCCTCTTTGCCATAAAAAAAATGAAGCAATGACACTTGCTATAGGACTTAAGATGCAGCGAGGTATAAGAAATAACATTGGAATGAAGGTATTGGAGCAACAGAATAAAATACATAGAACCGATGCATCAGAATTGGGACTGATAGTGATACTAATAAAAGATATGTAATGCCTTGTTTGCATGAGTCAATCACTTGTACATCAAAAACATATTGCATGAAAAAAGATCAATAGCTCCACCGTTAAAACAGAGGTGAGAGGACCATATCGTCATTTAATGCTATATGTACTCTTCAGCAGCAAACGAGGGTAACTAAAACAGCACAAGAGATATAGCTTGATGAGCGAGTGTGGTAGGTACAAGATAGTTGGTATCACCATCAAACTACAAGACATGCAGAGGCTGGACTCAGTTCAGGGACCTGAGGCTCCAGACTCCAGAGTATGCTAGTCAATACAATCAATACAGTTTGCAGTAGCATTTAAAGCCTATTTGGTTGGTGAATAGTCTATAACGTATAGAACAAGAATGGTCTGCCATCAGAAGGACCAGTATAATTAGGAACAGTGGCACCTGAAACCTAGCCCACGGTTTCCCTTTAGTAGAGAACTAGTAACACAACAACCATAATAAACGGTTGCTGATTCATTTTTTTTTCTCGAACACACAGGAGAGCTGTGTATCATTATATTAAGAAGAAAAGGAGTCTAAGAAGACTCAAAACAAGCCCATTAGGGCATGAGTTTACATGAGTGATTCTGATTACCCAGGAAAAACAAGAAACTTCGACTAGCGACCTAAACTTTACACACCATTACGCCAAATACGCCTAAGACCTTTATTTCCAGCAACACACCACAGTTTTGCCTCATCCCTAATTTCTTGCATGAGAGCATTAACATTAGGTGAGGTTCCTTCAAAAACACAAGCATGGTTCATTTTACAAGTTCAGTGGCATTGGCACCACTAAGAAACTATGAACAAATTGCATAACGGAGTAGCTTGATAAACTTGGACACAGTTAGATACCATAGGTATTTGTAATAGTCCGGTCCAACAAAAAAGAGCATCTCCAATCTATTTTACCACACTGTAGTATCTGGCAATGCCACAGACAGATTACCGTTAAACAATACTTTCAGTTGGATTGCAAGCACACATTCCCCTAATTTCAGACTTACCTCTTTACCAATAGAGAAATTTGAAACAAACAACTCCTAACCCTTACTTTCTAGACTTTTGGCATGAATATGGGCCATCTAAGAATTGTTTCAAGGAGCAGCAACAGTACAGTAGTTATGATACTAAAGATCCTTGAGACATGGAATAAAGCATGAGTAAACGGGGCTCAGAAAACCAACAGGAAGCTATGTTTTTACCCTGGTAAAACACTTTTTGCCGCTGAAGAAAAGGAAAACAAGGCAAACGAGCAATGTGCTAGTGGACTAAGGAATGTGTCTTCCAGAGACACCCCCAGGATGTCAAGGGACCACAAACAAAAATAAAGCTGTACAACTAGGTCCGGCTATACTATAATAAATTAATAATGGAAGGGAGTGAGAAATAGCAACCATTCTCACTTCCAAACCTCATACATCAGAATTATCAAAATAACATAAATGATGCAGTGATTTCTCTCCAACATTCTGTGACACAGGAGGGGTGGACATGATGTGATTGAACTATCTATCCAAGAGTTCCATTAGCACTGAAAGTGCATGGAGCCACATACTTGTAATGACATAGTAGATTACAGAATCATCAAAATATATAGGTACAATTACCATAGAGAGTTGTATTGTATTATCGAAAGGGATGCTAACCTCAAGGCGGGCATACGATGGCTCTGCCTCAACTGCCCGAGCTCCCTCGCTGCCACAGATTGTGGACGCTCCTCTTCAACTGGAAGCGCCCCATTCCTCAAGAACCTCCCCCTAAGCAGCCCCTGTGATGAAAACCACAGATTTCACAAACCAGCACGCATGGCATCACAGGTAAGTGATTGGTGCAATGCAATGCCGCGAGTTTCTGACCTGGATGCGATTGCGGCTGCGGCGAGGAAACTCCGACACGACATGGTACCCTGATACTCCCTGCAGCTCGCGCTGACGCTCCCTGGTCATCCAGCTGATGACATCCAGTCGCGCCTGCCGGCCTCGTAGCCGAGGAGGCTCCCCTCGCCTGTCCCTGTCGGTGCCAGCGGCAGGCTCATCCCTGCGCGCGCCCGCGACACGGGTGTCGCGCGGCTGGCTGGCCATCTGCACCCACTCCCTCACTAGCCTGACCCTCTGCCTCTCCGTCTCGCCGAGCCACTCCCCGGTGGCGGTGGCAGTCGGAGCGTCGGCGGTGTCCGTGAGGCGGCGCGCAATCTGGCGCACGCGCTCACGGTCACGGTCGGCGTTGTCCGGGGAGGGCTCGCGGTCGAAGGGGTGGGCGTCGGCGCGGCGGTGCTCGAGCTCGCGCCACATCTGCAGGAGCGAGGAGGGCGCGGCGGGGAGGGCGCCTGCGGTCGCGGCGGCGGAGGCGCGGCGGGCGAGGAGAGGAGGAAGGCGGAGGGGTCGAGGGTGGAGACCGGGTGGAGGCGCGCGAGCGCGAGGAGCTCGGCCTCGCGGTTGCGGCGCTCGACCTCGCGCTCCATGGAAGAGAGCACCTCCTCGGCCTGGCGCGCGACCCAACGGCTGAGGAGGCGCGACTCCCGCCTCCGCCTGCGCGCCGCCGACGACTCGGCCTCGCCGTCGGGCTCATGGTCCGCGGCGGGCGCGGCGGAGCAGGAGGAGGAGGAGGAAGGAGGCGGGGAGAAGCAGCCGCCGAGGTGGTCGCAGACGAGGTCCTCGAGGTCGCGGCGGAAGTCGGCGGCGGCGCCCATGCGGTGGTGGTGGTGGTGGTACTCGTCCATGTCCTGTGCGTCGCGTCGCAATAGATAGATAGATACTAGATGGAGGTGCCTTAACCCTAACGCGAGGAGCAGGGATTGGTCGGGAAATGGCTAATGCGGAGGCGACGTGGTGGGGATTAGGGCGGGGTTGGGGCCGCGGCGAGGAGGCGGCATTCGCGAGCGATTGGAGGTTGGATTGCGAGCCAGAGCCGGAGCGGCGGCCACAGCCAGCCTCGGGGACCGGGGGGCGACGGGGTTGGATTTGGTGGGGAAGACGAGGACGCAAGGAAAGGGGGAGGAGAGGTGGAGACGCAACTCACGGAGGAAAGGAGAGAGAGAGAGAGATTGAGGAGCAAAGGTGGAAGGAAGACGAAGAAGAAAAGGCCCGCGATTTTTTTTTAATTTTAATTTAATTCTTTTTTGGTTGTTGCAAATTTGGTTTGGGCCGCGGGAGGAGTTTCACTCGTCACGCGTATTTGCAGCAGGCTGTTTGTATATCTATACATATCTATTTATATATGATTTGAATTTTGGACAAGATATAGCGAATTTTTGTTTGACTGATACCACGGCCCTGTGAAGTTTAGCACGCGTATGAAACGGGGGTTGCGTCGCTAAGAACCGGATTTGGGAGAAACGGAGCGGAACGGAAGTGGATGGAGTTTCCGTCACGGCGTCACGTCATGGTGGGGCCCACTTTGACACGTGGAATTGTCTGTTTCTTCCGGACAATCTCCTGGTACCGGTGGTGTGGTGGTAGTAGCCCGCAACGGATGAGTCTCGCCGAGTCGCCCTCTTTGAGTGAAGTCATAATGATTCTTAGAATCCAGTATATTATATTATTATATGTTATATTGAACTTTATATTTTTCTTAACGTAATGAATTTTATAATTTTGAAAATTCATGTGTTAGAATACCTTTAGAACTTGCTTGTTTGGATTGGATTACGAAATTCTAAGGCTTTTCTATCAGATTCTTAATAAAATCCACTACATCCAAGTGGTGATTTTAAGTTCTCTTTGGCAAAGCTTTCATAAGTGCTTCTTCATTGGCTTATAAGCTCTACCGATGACTTCTAAAACCAAAAAAAGCAAATAAATATAGTGAAGTTGAATTAGCTTTGAGGCTAGAAGTTGAAGCCACCAAAACGTATCTCTGACTTCTTCGTTTGGAGAAGTCCAGACTCTATCAAAATAAAAGGGATCTTAGTTAGTTGGAGTAACCATCAACATCCGTAACACTAAATTGCTCTCTCTGTGTTTTCCTAACTCTTGTGCACAAAAAAATTATGAACCTTCTTTTAAAAAAAAGAAGGAAAAATATGGAGCTTTGCCTAATGCTAATCTTGTTTCAGATGCTTAACCTAGTTCAACAGACGTACCGTGTTAAGTGCAACAGGGCTGGGTACGGTTCTTCCATTCTCTCAAATCCATTCATTCATGACCTGGAGCCACATCAAGGCAAGGAATTATCTTAACTATTTTAAATAGTTAGTTTAGTACAATTTCGCACATAGGAATCCTAATTCTTAAGTGAGGAGAAACTGTTGTTCATTTAAGGGATTTTTCTTTTATTTTCTATTGGAAAATGAATAAATGAATAATAAGAAGAGGAAAAGGGGAAGAGAGCTTACCGTGCAAGGTCACACAAGGCCCAATAGGCCAAGCGGCCCAGCCGGCTAGCAGCTATCCTTATCCTCACAAAAGACTCACACATGGGAGAGTGAGGACTCGGTCCTTCGAGTGCCGCACGGAAGGGATGGAGCGGACGCTCCCAGCGGCGGCGGCTCCAACGCCCGCCCGCCCTAGGCGGTGTCCAGCCGGAGGATGCAGTCGTACTCGCAAGGCTGTTACTCTCCTCTTCCTTCAAAAAGGGATGTGCCTCCTCTCGTGTGGAGAAGATCGAAAATCCACTCATTCCTCCATTTCCTACCTCTCTGAAATTCTCTCCGACGAACTCCGTCGAGAGCCTTCTGAGTGCCATCTTCGTGTGGTACTGGTGGTGGTGGTGTTGTTGTGGTGCTGCTGGTTCTGACCGGCGGTGTACTGTTCTTGTGTGAGCACTGGTATGGTGTTGCATGGTGGTCTGGTTGTTGTCCACCTTGGCCCGGTGTTTGGGCTCTCTGCTGCGTGGTGTACCTCTGCTTCTCAGGTTGGTGCCGTGGACGTCTCCCTCGGCTCCGACAGCGGCTCTAGTATCTCCGTTCTCCATCCGTCGTGCAGGCTCGGACGTGAGCGGCGGAAATTGGTTTTCTGGGATAGAACTTCGTGTTCGCTTGAGCTTGACTTCCCATGTAGACAATCTACGTGCTGTAAGTAAACTGTTGCTTTGCTCAGTTTTCATTTGAGAAATTTACTTGTGCAATCTGCTAGTTTATTCAACTTGGGTGTGATTGTACTATTGGGCGGATTAATTCATTGCTCGATGATATTAAGCGGTGTAGTGAGACAACGTGACAGTTGGGTTCTAGAGTATTGTTTCTTTTCAGCATTGTTTAATTATTTGCCTAAAAATTTATCTATTAATCTGATCGTTTATCAGTTGATTAGTAGTTTTTTGTCTGTGAGCATATAACCTGTGAATCTTGTGTTCTTACTGTTTTGTCTTAATCTTCAGTAACATATATTCCTGGTTATATTGCTAATTTTCTAGGCTCTTAATTCTTGATCTAGAACCTTATTTTGGTAAGATTCACTGTCACGTTTGTCAAGGATCTTTGATCACCAACTGGCGTTGGAAGGCTGCTTATAGCAGAAACCCGTTAAGTTTGAGAGCAAATGCTTATAAACATATTTATGTGTTTAATCTGCCTTCTTCATCTAACAACTATGATAAATGTTGATATGATCTTGTTCCTTTATGTCATATTTATTTTTGGCCATAATCTGAGTTATCTACTGGTTATATTCAGTTTCAATTTATTTAATCTATTTAAATATGCTAAAAGATTGCCGCTTATATTTGCCATATTTCAACAGAAACAACTAATAAAGAAGGGAGGTTATCGCTTATCAGCAGCCACAGAAAAGAGGATCGAAAGTGGTTCTCTTACTCTTATACTCATAAAAAAAACTAAACATGCTCCTTTTTGGTGTTGGAGCCTTGGAGTGAGTTGGAGTGCCAATTTCAGATCAGGTGCAACCACATTTTGTTTTACCTTCTCTTGCTATTTCAGATCTGTACTGCAAAATATTCATATAAACACATAAATTTCAAAGATTTTTAGAATGTATTTTAGGAGATATATTAGTCGTTCAGATGGCCGTCGAAAACCGTGCAAAGTCAAATCTATATCTAATAATAATGATATTAAAGAGCAAAGTGATTCTGATGTCTATCCTTTTTATTTGACTGAACCTGTCGTATCTTTTTTACTTCGTGTCCTGACATCTCTCATGATCCCTACCTCACTCTGACTCAAACAACAGCATACGTCCAACAGTCGTACAAGAAGTCTGATTCAAGATGCATCAAGAGGCCGGCAATATATTCAGAATTGGATTCCAAAAGAATTGGAGACGATGATTGAATAAATCTACGAGTCACAAATCATTTGCTAGGACCTTCGTTCAACACACAGATATATAGTACTCCGTATTTACTAGTATGCCTACTTTTTTTTACGGGAGTCTGTACAACCTTAGAATTTCATGCGCTTGCACTTGGGAAAATCATTAGCCTTGAATTAATATGCTCCCCAGTTATGTTATGATAAAATATTTCCCACCATCAAATCAAATCAAATTATAGTTGTTTCAAGTCTTCCCATCATATATATTCATACTGGAGCATATAATGATATGGAGAATCTAATTAGTTAAACTGCATTTTTTCATGCTTAAATACCTGTCCATGTCTAGATATCGTGTAACAGCAGCAGCGTCATGCATCAAAGTACACGTTAATCACAAATAAATTAATACAATCAACCTTCTCTTTATTGCTTCCGTTCCGTTCCTTTCAACTCGAGAAAGAAAATAATGTAGAGCTGAATGCACCACCGACAGACAGAGAGAAGCTAGTCGCCAACGACCGGAGAAAGTTGGGCATGGGAGACACCCTCGGCTAGTCGGCTCGGCTGCAACAAGGAAACATTCTTTTTTTCAATCCAAATTCTTCTTCAACCAGCTCGTTAATTTTTATATATCCACATGATATGAATTTTTTTCACTCTGTACTAGGAAGTCTCGGTAATTTTGACAGCCGGAGCATCAACCAATCCGCCGTACTGGTAAAAAATATTCACTATTTTGCCTAAATTTATATTTTGATTTTTAAATTTTAATTTCTAATTTAAAATTTTTCCTAAATGTAATGATTATAATTTATGTAAACTATATGTCATAGATATAAGTTTAATTTTGAATTGTTTTTTAGTATCATCCATGTTGTTAAAGAAATATTTTTCATGATTCTAGAAACATAACATGCACATGTACTCATGATTAAATACATGTCCTTATCTATCGTGCTACAGAGGCGCCATGCATCAAAGTACACGTACTAACAAATAAATAGACATCCTCTTCCTCATTGTTTCAGTTCAACTGAAAAAACAGAGCTAATTCCACCACCGACAGAAACAGAAGCTAGATGCTACTCATATTTATTTTAGATTTAGATAAGGAAAAATTGGACATTGACAGTCGGTTAGTCGGCTGCAAGGAAACATAAATTTTGTTCTAATTCTTCTTTAACCAAATTCATTAATTATTACTGTCTTGAAAGCATCACATGATCTGATTTTTGACTCTCTACTAGAAAGTCTTGCTCGGGTAACTTTTGACACTAGAATTGAATCCGACCAAATCCAATAGTGTGGTCAGGTGCCACGAGCAATCACTCAAACATAAAATTGAACCTGATTTCCATTCGCCGTTTCACCACCGATAATAATTGTTCCATTAAATTTGATCTGTTTGGCCTTTCTGTAAAGAATCTACACATCAGAAACGTGATCGCCAGGTGCAATAGCTCTAGCGACCTCTACCCGTTCTTCCCACCCACCACCAGCACCACCGCCTTCATCGCAGCACCTACCTCGCTTTGGCATTAGCGTCTCGGCCATCTTGGGCGTGAAGCAATGTTCAAACTCATTAGCTCTAGTGTTATCTCCTGCAATAAAGATGATCTCCACCACATATGTCATGCGTGCCAGCTCGGTCGGCACACACGGCTTCCGTTTGGGACCTCTAGCTCTAGAGCTTTTAATAATTTTGATTTGATACACTGTGATCTCTGGACATCTCCTATTGTTAGTGTGTTTGGGTACAAATATTATCTTGTTATTTTGGACGATTGTTCCCATTACAATTGGACTTTTCCCCTTCGTAAAAAATCCGACACATTTCTCACTCTTTTCAATTTTTTTTTGCATATGTTCACACTCAGTTCAGCACCACCATCAAGAGCGTCTAGTGCGACAATGGCCGCGAATTTAACAATTCTGCGGCCCGCACGTTCTTTCTCTCCCACGGTGTTACACTTCGCATGTCGTGTCCATACACTTCCCAGCAAAATGGAAAAGCCGAACGCTCTCTCCGCACACTTAACAATATTTTGCGTTCTCTTCTCTTTCAGGCGAGCCTCCCTCCGGTCTACTGGGTCGAGGCATTTCACACCCGCCACCTACCTAGTTAACCGGCTCCCCACCAAAACTCTCGCCTTCTCGACTCCCTACACCCACCTCTATTCCACCCAACCCTCCTACGACAATCTCAAAGTTTTTGGGTGTGCTTGTGTCGGTGTTATGACCCGGGGGGTCAAGACCACCGGCTAGTAAATTTGTATATTACGTGCTCCCTCTCCCAGAGGTGATGCAAGAAGAACACAAGATTTATCCTGGTTCGGGCGCAGAAAACCCTACGTCCAGCGGGGGAGGATGGATTGTATTATCTCGCACCGAAGTGCTCGTACAGGGGGGTACAAGCAGGTTTACACGGGGGTGCTCTGGATGAGCTGAAGCCTAGGACTAGTAGGGCTACCCTAGGTGGTCGATTGGTCGCTTGAGAGATTGATCAAGCAATCGGGTGAGTGGTGTATGCAGGTCAGAGCTGATGTCCGAATGTCTAAGCCGATTTCCGTGTGAGAGAGTCCCCCTTTCTTCTATCCCGTCGCCCCCTTTTATAGATCAAGGGGAGGTACGGGAGTACAGTCTCCTAAACTGTAGCGACATGGGAGGCGTGTCCGTGGCGCCATGCTGGCGAAGGGACGTCGATCGCTGTAGCAGCGTGGCCCTCCCGTCCTTCCGGTGTTTCGGAGCATGGTGATGGCGGACTGGACGTTGCGGCACGTCACGATGCAGCAGGGTTGACCTTCTGTAGACGGGTACGAGTCCCACAGTTCACGCGGGACGGATTGGACGAGAACCATGCCGGAGTGATCGGGGACGGTGGTCGAGCCCCCCGGTCGAGGGGGGCGGGGTCGAGGCAGGTGTGGCCCTGTCGTATCCCTAAAGACACCGTCGAGGGCTGCCCTGTTCATAACTCGAGGGGGTGCCTCTGGATTCCGTACCTGCGACGTGGCTACAGCGGTCGCACGGTCAACAGAGGTCCAGGGCATGGGCGGCGGGCTGACAGATTTGACCGCGGTAGTGGGCAGCCATGGCGTTAGGCGGGGGCAGGTAGGCGCATCGGATCCCCTTTAACCCATACCGGGAGCAGGTAAGTTGGTCGAGCTTCCTTCTCAGGGGTCGTTCGTTTGACCCCCTGTCCGTCATTCGAGGTAGAGGCGAGGGCGGAGGGGTCGTTCGTTTGACCCCTGTCCGTAAGTCGAGGTAGAGGCGAGGGGTCGTTTGTTCGACCCCTGTCCGTCCGTTTTTCCAGTAATGGACCGGCCCACGACTGGTACTTGTTGCCGGTGAGGTAAGCCTTCGCGTGATGGGCCTTCCTCCGTTGGCTTGAACGGCTGATCGGATCCTGCCTTAAGAATGGTTGCTATGTTGAGCGTTAGATTTATCACACGTTTAGGGTACCCCTTACCTCTGTACCCGACAGCTTGTTACCCTAACATGTCCGCCACAGCACCTCACAAACTTGCACCCCGCTCCTCTATATGGGTGTTCCTCGGTTACTCCTCCGAACACAAAGGCTACCGGTGTCTGGAGCTTCAGTCGAACCGCATTCTAATTTCTCACCATGTCATTTTTAACGAATCCTCCTTCCCTTTCGCCAATATGTCGACCACGCCCATGGCATCCTCCGCCTTGGACTTCCTTCTTGATGAGGATGATCTTACCACTCTGGTTCCTCGAACTCCGTTTGTGCATGCAGGTACACCAGCCAGCCCGGCGTCACACCGTGAGCTGTCCCCTGTGTCGGTGCCCTCCTCCCCCACTTGGACGGGCACTGGACCGGTGATGCCCGACGCATCGCCTGGCCCCAGCGGCGCTGCTGCCCCTGTGTCACCCGCACAGGCTGCTGCCAGTAGCGCCCCGCCTGCCTCGCCACCTGGGAGGCCCGGTGTTGTTGCCCCCGTGCATCCAGCGTGGGCCGCTGCCAGCAGCACCACCGCACTGGCCGCACAGTGGCCACTCGGCCCGTCTCCATCGCCCCCGTCGACAATGCGCACCCCATGCGCACGCGCGGCAAAGTCGGCATCGCCCAGCCTGTGGATCTCCTGAATCTCCATGATGTGGCCATGTTACCGTTGCCTCGCTCCGTCCGCGATGCCCTTTCTGATCCACATTGGCGTGCTGCTATGCAAGCTGAGTTCGATGCACTGATCGCCAATGACACCTGGAGTCTTGTGCCACGACCTCATGGTGTTAATATGGTCACGGGCAAGTGGATTTTTCGTCACAAACTGCATGCAGATGGTTCTCTTGATCGCTATAAGGCTCGCTGGTTCTCAGGGGTTTCACACAGCGGCCTGGTATTGATTATGATGAGACTTTTAGTCCGGTGGTCAAGCCCGCAACAGTTCGAGTGGTTCTCTCTCTGGCTCTTTCTCAGGACTGGCCTATTCACCAACTGGATGTGAAGAATGTGTTCTTGCATGGTACTCTCACAGAGACAGTCTACTGTGTTCAACCGATAGGTTTTGTGGATTCCTCCCGTCCTGATTTTGTTTGCCGCCTCAACAAATCACTATATGGCCTGAAGCAGGCGCCGCGTGCTTGGCATCAACGGTTTGCTTCTCATCTTATTTCACTTGGATTTGTTGAAGCAAAGTCAGATACCTCACTCTTCATATATCGTCGAGGAGCCGATAATACTACCCTGTTGTTGCTCTATGTGGATTATATTGTTCTCATTGCTTCCTCTGCTAGTCTTCTACATCATGTTATTAGGGCCCTTCAGCGTGAGTTTGCTATGACAGATATGGGTCAGCTTCACCATTTTCTGGGTATTTTAGTTGCACGCTCTGCTAGTGGGTTATTTCTATCTCAGCGCCAGTACACACAAGATATTTTGGAGCGAGCTGGGATGAGTGAGTGCAAGCCATGCAGCACCCCTGTTGATCTACACTCCAAATTATCTGCAGAGGGATCTCCTGTCGCTGATGCCACACAGTACCGCAGCCTAGCCAGCGCCTTACAGTATCTGACTTTCACCCGTCCAGACATTGCTTTTGCTGTTCAGCAAGTATGCCTCTATATGCATGACCCCAGGGAGCCTCACCTCACGGCTCTCAAGCGGATTCTGCGATATCTGTATGGTACTCTTTCACTCAGCTTGACTATGTGCCGCTCGTCACCTACAGACCTTGTCGTGTACACGGATGCAGACTGGGCTGGCTGCCCGGATACCCGTCGCTCCACCTCCGGCTATGCAGTGTTCCTAGGTGACAATCTGGTGTCCTGGTCCGCCAAGCGCCAGCACACAGTCTCGTAGTCCAGCGCCGAGGCTGAATACCGAGCGGTGGCAAATGGTGTTGCTGAAGCTACTTGACGGCGACAACTTTTGATTGAACTTCACCATCTTCCTCGTCGAGCCACCGTGGTCTATTGTGATAACGTTAGTGCTGTATATCTCTCCGGCAACTCAGTGCAACATCGGCGAACAAAACATGTTGAGATTGATCTCCAATTTGTTCGAGAGAAAGTTACCCTCGGTCATCCTCGAGTTCTTCATGTACCTACGACATCACAGTACGCAGATGTCTTCACCAAGGGTCTTCCTACCTCGCTCTTCCAGGAGTTTCGGTCCAGTCTGACCGTTAGCGATGCTCCCGATTAGACTGCGGGGGAGTGTTAGACTACTATAATTAGGCATGTAATTGTGGCTGTAATTGTGCCTTAGTGGTCGGCTTGCATGCCACCCATGGCTGCTATATATGTACTCCTGTAAACATACTTGGAATACAATCAATCTTCCTGAGTCTTTTTACTATGCTTGAAATTTCCTCCTATTTCCTCCTATTTCCTCCACAATATTCTAAGTCTTTTCTAATTATATTTGTAAAGAGTATTTTAGGCACTACTAAATTCTAATCCTTACGCAACGACAAGAAAACGTTAGAATAAGTCCAATTTGGCTGCAAAAGCTACATGTTGCAACCGAATTGCGTTCGTTACCCGTCGTTGCAAAAAGGTATTGCAACCGATGTTAGATCGACATCGTGGCCCAACTAAGCAACGTGAATGAGGGAAATTATAGGAAATCAAATGTACAAAATTTTCTCCTATTACTCTAATCATTATTTTCACAAATATCAAATTACCGTATTACCCTTGATTAGAAAAAATAAATACAGAAACGGAATTACCACCCCTTTATTGGGAGTCCTAATTATCTAAGTTTTGAAGGAAATGAGAAGAAATTTGACGCACATGGGAGAAAATTTGGCGCATATGACCCATTGGTCATACACATCAGAATTTTCTCTCGTTTCCTCTCTAGAATTTTCTCTCATTTCCTCCAGCCTTTATAGCCGTCGGATCGGTCGACGTGAGCCGTCGAATATTTCCTCAAGTATTGTAAAAAATCTCTAAAATTAAATATACAATTAATAAGAATGTAAATGTAAATATATATACCCAGCAGGGGCGGCGACGACGACACGACGAAATGATGAAAAGCTACCTACCAGGGTAATCTTAATTATTAATTATATTAGTTTGCATCTTTTGTGCAGTACGTGTAGAGAAAGCAGGAAGGGAGACCCTAATAATCCTCTCGCTCCTAATAAACCCCTTTGTCCCCCGGCCTCTACCTTTTTAACAAACTGAAATGATGAATTGGACTTCTGGGGATATCTATGAAAAGCACTGCTACGTGTACTGCTCTGCCGGGCAAGTGGCAGGATCATGACAAGAACGCAATACACAATTTCCTACATCTCTTTTGCAAATGGTATTGGCTTAAATATTACATAATACCCTCTTGTTTCAAATTATAAGTCATTTTATTTATCGCTATGCCTAAATACGCAACCTAAGTACTTAAAAAGTTAGAACAACATGTAATTAGATAAAAATTGGAGAGGAGAGAGTATTACAGATGTTTGTTTCAGCTTATTCTCTCTCACAAAATTCTATTTAATCAGCTAAAATCAGTCGGCTTGTAGGATTAAAGTTACACGAAACTTGCAATCCTACATGAATATATAATGCATGAAAATTTCTAATGACACCTTTGTATGGAAAACATGAAAATATAGGAACCAACAGAGAGATAGACACAAAGAAAAGTTTTTGTTGAGCTACAACCTCATGATAGTTTTTCTCTAAAATCTCCATATTTTCTCTTTATTTGTTCTAAAGAAGGGTCTTACTGTTGTACTGCGTCTCTGTTGTGGCTGAAGAACTGCATATATAAGTCAACAAATTATTAATCAACTGGATGACCAACGTAGGGAAGAGGAAAAGAAGAGTAGGGCGGGAGGAGAAAATAAAATAGAATAAAATGGTAGCACCTAGCTATAGAATCTAGCAAGTCAATGGAGTAGAAGAAAATAAAGTGGCATTGATAGTCTTAACAGGGAAGTGATAACAAGTTAACAGCGATGTTGCATCCGATCAAAGCAAGCCAGTAGGCAAGTGATAAAGCGATTATAAGAAAGAAAAAAGAGAGAGACCAGCAGTATGCTGATGCACGACACGCAGTTCTATTCTATTCTATACAAAGGGTAAAACATAAAAAATATGTCATTTCTATTCTTATTTATCATGAAATGTGTGATTGTTTTTTATGTATTTTTCACCCGTTGAAAACAATTTTTATTAGTGTATATAAATATGAATATACGAGAATTGAGAATATATCTAGTCTTCTCATCCTAAGTCTCATTTGGTGTAGCTTTTTCCTTGTTTTCTCGAATACGCAAAAAATTTACATAGCATTATATTAAGTAGAAAAGTTTAAACAAACACACAACGCGCTTCTATTGAGCGCCGCTGGAGGTCAACCGCCATCCTAGCAAAACACCTCTTGAATCGATATTACATAAAAGAAAACAACTAACACCGACGCGGTGGTGTGACTTAGGAGATGATCTTGCGTCTTCGCGACTGCCTAACTAGACAAGCCCTTTGTAACGTCAGGGAAGAGTGCATCTAGCTTTTCCCTTTTAGGAGGTGCTGGCTCTTTTCTTCTGGGCTTCTGAATGTAGGGGGGCTTGAAGATCTATCTTGGTTATAGATGTGACCACTAATGTTCAAAAAATATTATTATTCATATTTTGATCAGGTAAGATGGATTTCGTCCTTTTCAGTTTTTTTTTGTGTGTAAATCATAAATATATCTCATTAATTTGCATGAATCATGAATATATCTCAACAACGCTTAATAACTTGACATATATGTCTATCGGTTATTTGATTTACAAGGCTATATGCTGCCATGATGTTAGCATGGGCATTATAATAGTCCACATTAAGGAACCGTAGTTTTGAGCTTGGATGATGTCTCCTGGCTTTGGGACTAAAAAGCTTGGCCGGCCGGCATGCCATACCTAGTGATCATTACCAAAACACACATGCCAATCAAAAGATTATTGCCTTGGGCCGACAGATTAGATTTAATTTGCAAAGGTCCGGGTCCCGGGACCGGGAGGAATGCTGTATTGCCTTCTTGTTGGGAGCTTAGCCTACCACCTCAAGAGAATTGTTTAATTTGTCTCATAATAAGGGCTCATTCAGCAATCATGCGCCCTAAACATTGTCAGGAGGATCCATCAGAAGAGCTAACAAAAAGGAAGAATCATGGACATATACATGTATAAAAAAAGAAGATCATAAAGCGGCAGGCTTTTTTTTAATATGAAATATCAAAAAGAGCATATGAAAAAGAGGAAAAGAAAAAAAATGGAGAAATGGTATACATATACTGTACATCTTAGTACGTACAGTACGTAATTTGTACCATTCACATTCTGTTGGGTTTTGCTAATTCCATCTGAAATAAAAGAAATTCATGTTGTGCAGCATTGCTTGGCCGGTCGGCCTAAATTCGGATGGCCCGTCCATCTGAAATGAAAATCTCACCAATTACCTTTTTTGTAATTAAATAAATCTTCCTGTTTCATAAATGAGCATGATCGATGTGGATAAGCAAAGATGAGGCCTGTTGGTTTGTGTGACAAAAGATGCCCTTCAGTAATTGGGCTCAGATAGCCGACCTTGTTTCCATGAAGGCCCATCGACACAACTCAATGTTTATGTCGTCCATCTATTGGAGTACTTTTGGGCTTTTGGTTGCTGGACTGGATGCAGATAAATATATTCTATTTTTTGGTGATAAAATACTTACCTCTTTAAAAAATGGTTACATTTGAAAACTTTGACCATAAACAACTTTTAAAACATCTAGTTTCGAAACAGAAAGATCATGTGTGGAATTTATCTTAAAAAAATCACTTTCGTCGTCTTGTATGTGATTGCATATATGCAACTCATTCTCTAGGTAAATAGACTAAAGAAAAATACGTTACTCATTCTCGTATGTGATTCGTAATTTTTTTTTAATGATGAAGCATATAAAAATCAATTCAGACATGCATGAATCTTAAAAAAACACGTGAAAATTGAGCAATGCCTACTGGTGCTCCTATTCTTTTGTTTTTGATGGTGCTTTTGCTGTAGTACGTTCGGTAGATCCACCAGCTGAAACGTGACATCACTAACTGAAATAAGAGCATGCCGTCTTACAAACTTTGCAGGATATGAGGAGTGCCACCAAAGCAAAAACACAGTATAGTGGAGCAGATCGAGCCATTGCCATTCGATTCCCCATATATTCTGAAAGAGACCTCTCACTAACTCTTCGCTTTTCTTCAATACTAGCTATATAAACTATACTTATCCCAACCATGCATAATGAAATGATCATTTACAAATACAATTAAACAATTCTGCTTGTGGAAAAAACAGCAGCTGATCGGTAACATTGACTCGTCGCTTTCCCTCGTGTCGTCTCCCCTGGGGGCGACTCGAGGGCGTCCCCCACCGTCGCCTCTCCCCCCTCCTTGCAGCCGGCGAGGCCGCCGCCGGCGGCGGCGGCCAGCGGGGAGGGCCCAACAGAGTGCCTCCCCGTCCTCTCCCTCGTCTCAGTGCACCCCCGTCCCTACTCTCCTCCCTCCCAACCCCACCTCTCCTCTCCGGCAGCAGCGGCCGTCGACCGACGGAGGGCAGATCCGACCCCCCCATCAACCAGATCCGGGCCTCTCGCGATCGGGTCGACTGCGCTGGCCGGCGGTGGGCCAGGGTCGAGGGGCGCCGACGGCGCCCGGCTAAGGTTTCACCCAAGTCGCGGGCGACCGACCCCTCTGAAAGGTCCTATCCAAGGCTAAGGGGGGGGGTGAATAGCCTAAATTCAAATTCTAAAACAAACTCAACAACAAGTTAGATAACTAAATGGCGAAGCTTGACTAGCAATAGCAAACCTAGCTAAGTAAAGCCTCCTAACAAAATTGCTATCCTAATATAGCTCTAGGAACACTCAAATCCTACTCAAGACTAGTTGCCCTCTAGGCACACCCTAATATACTAAACAAGTATGAATAAGGTAAATCCAAAGGAGGGAAGAGTGATTTTACCACCGAGTAGAGGATTGAACCAATCACAATGAGATCACCAATCAATCACACAAGGATGACACTTGATTTTTCACCAAGGTTCACTAGTTTGTCTTCTAGCTACGTCCTTGTTGTGTCGGCTCACTTACTTGGAGGTTCAAGAGCTAATTGGCATCACATGCCAACCCCGTCACCGGGTGCCTCACAACCAACACAAGATAAGGGCACTCAACGACACGCGCAATCCACTAGAGTTACTTTTGCGATCTCCCACGGGGAAGGCACAAGAACCCCTCACAATCTTCACTTGTGGTCGACGAAGCACAATCACCAAGCTTCTCAAATCCACACCGCTTGCTCCAAACCGTCTAGGTGAAGGCAATCACCAAGAGTAACAAGAAACTAGCAGCGGTATCAACTCCCAAGTGCCACTAGGATGAATCATTTCATGCAATGCACTTGATCACTCAACTCACTCAAATGGATGATCAAAATGAACTAAGTGATGAGTGGGAGTGTGTGTGGCTTGCTCATAAGAGTATGCAATCAACCAAATGTGCAAGAGAGGTTCCTAGAACCAATCACATACCCTTATATAGCCTCCTCAAATAAACTAGCCGTTTTCCCTTTTTGGAGCTGCAAACCGTGACCACCGGACCACTTTTGGACACACCACCGGACTATAGCAGGTGGTCCGGTGCCTTTCAAAAACCGACCGTTGGTGCGCTGGAAGACACCGTCGGACCAATCGCCTTGGTACGGACCTTGGTCCGACGCCTGGTCCGACGCTTTGGCCTCAGCCAAACCCTGAGTCCAGTAAGCAACCGAGCTCCGGACCACACCTCCGGACTAGGCCACCGGACCATACCGAGTGGTCCGGAGCCTCCTCCGAGTCTTGAACAAAACATCCAGTAAGCACCTGAGCTCCGGAATACACCGTCGGACTAGGCCGTCGGACCATGCAGACTGGTCTGACGCCTATCTTAGCCTTCTGCTGAATCTGGATTGAGCCACCGGACCACTCGTCTATGGTCCGGTGCTCCACTTGAGCTCTGGTCCGACCCTTCCTCAGTTGTCGGCCAGTGCTAGGAGTAGCCACCAGACCACTTGCCTTGGTCCGGTGCTTCAAGCACAACTGGTCTGACGCTCTGTCTTGAGCTGCTTCTTCTTCTCTTTTGTTTCCCTTGCTTCTCATGTGCCACCACCAAGTGTATCACTGACTTGTGCATGTGTGTGGCATATTTTAACAAGTTTTACAAGGTTGCTCATTAGGATTAGATGCAATGCAATGCAATGAACTCCTAATGGCACTTGATAGGTGTAACCACTAACTATTTTCCCCTCTTCATAGTACGGTTACCTATCCTAAATGTGATCACACCCACTAGGTGTCTTGATCACCAAAATAGAAAATCCCTAGCAATACCTTTGCCTTGAATAGCTTAGGGTTTCCTCCTCTTCTCTTCTTTTCCAAGTGTGAGCTCTTTTGGCATTTCTCTTTAGCCTCCACCTTGCTCCATCACTTGTCTTCTTCATCTTCTCATTAGTGTACTAAGCCTACTCACACTTAGAGCTAGGTTAGTACTTAGGTTTCATCAATTACCCAAAACACTAGAGATCTTTCAATCTCCCTATTTTTGGTAATTGATGACAACTCATATAAAATGATATGAAATATGATTTTGTTTTCAACTTTGAAATGCTTGACACCACTTGGAAGATATGATTATAAAAGAAAGTGGTCAATCATTTCCAAGTTGGTTTGATAGTGTTAACTCTCCCTACATGTGTGCACTTCTATGAATATGAATCAAGCTTTGCACACATGCTTAGATAGATCCTTTGGAGGGGTGAACAACTAACAAACTATGACATGATGCTAAGGTTTTAAGAATAGACCTTTGAAGCGTGATACCAATCGAAGCGTGCCTATCATTTCACCCTTAGAAACATGGTTAGCTTGACACCACATGGAATACACAATATAAACAAGATAGGATATCTGGCTAACTTCCTATGCATGCTAGTGATCAAATCATCAATCAAGATTACAACTAGTCATGCACCACACAAGCAAGAAACCACTTGAAACAAAATATTATAACTTCAATGCAAGCAAGCATATGAGTGAATGCACATTCAAATGCAACAAATTGTTCATAGGCTTGCTCTCCCTACTTATGTGCTCAAATTTTAATTTTTCATTTTTCCAAAATCTTATTTCTCGCCCTATTTCTAGATTCCATTTGTTTCTTTCCTTATCATGTTTCTCATTTTAACATTTCTCCTCCTTTCACTATCATTTTAACATAATTTCTCCCCATTTGTCACACATTACCACAAAGGAAACCACTTGTAGTAACATGTATCTTGAGGATACTTAGGAAGATTTGTTTATCAAGTCAATATAGAAAGGAGTGGGGTGAATTATCAAATTATATTCAACCTAGATTATTTGTTCTAGATACTTAACACGATTTAAACCATGGACAAGCTTCTTCACACATCTTGCAATGGTTATCTTGACCATGTTGGTTAAGTACAAGCATAAGCATTCTAGACTAAACATGTGAGGTTGCAAGCTTATCAACATGTCATATGCCATCACTAGATCAATCAACTCATAGAAACTATAGTGATGTCATATGTCCATAGAAAACATTTGATTTTCATGAATGAGCTTATCGTGAGTGATGTCTATATGCTCTACACAATACTATCAAAGGATGAATGCATATATCAATCAATTTTACCTTGCTATGTTGGAGTAGAGGCATGTCATAGGTGGGGTGCATCAACTCATGTTGGAGAAATCCAAGATGTTCAACTCATTCCTCAACTTGCAAAACCTCTTCTCATCAAGTGGCTTGGTGAATATGTCGGCTAATTGATCATCGGTGCCCACATTGTCAATGAAAATGTCACCCTTTTGTTGATGATCTCTTATGAAATGATGTCTCACATATATGTGCTTTGTCTTTGAGTGTTGGACGGGGTTCTTGGTGAGCTTCACCGCACTTTCATTGTCACAAAGTAATGGAACTTTCTTGAATTGAATTCCATAGTCTTCCAAAGTGGCTTTCATCCACAATAGTTGTGCACAACAACTCCCCGCACTAATGTATTCGGCTTCGGCGGTAGAGAGTGCCACACTATTTTGCTTCTTGGATGACCATGAGACTAGTGACCTTCCCAACATTTGACATGTACCACTAGTGCTCTTTTTATCCACTTTGCAACCCGCATAGTCGGAGTCCGAATATCCAATCAATTCAAATCTTGACCCCTTTGGAAACCATAGTCCAACCTCTTGTGTATGTTTGAGATACCTCAATATCCTCTTTGTGGCTTTCAAATGACTCTCTCTAGGAGATGCTTGAAACCTTGTACACATGCATACACTAAACATGACATCCGGTCTTGAGACGATCACATAGAGTAAGCTTTCAATCATAGACCGATAGAGTATTTGATCTACCATCATGCCACTTGAGTCACTATCCAAATGTCCATTAGTCCCCATAGGAGTACTAATGCCTTTAGCTTCTTCTAGCCCAAATTTCTTCATCATATTTTTGATGTACTTGCCTTGACTCACAAATGTACCATTCTTCAATTGTTTGATTTGAAGTCCAAGGAAGTAACTAAGTTCACCAATCATTGACATTTCAAATTCATTTGCCATCATCTCCCCAAACTCTTCACAAAAGTCTTGATTTGAAGATCCAAAGATAATATCATCCACATAGATTTGTAAGATGAACAAGTCATTTCCAATCTTCTTGGTGAATAGGGTAGTATCAACCAATCCCATCTTGAAACCCTTAGAGAGGAGAAAGCTTCTTAACCTCTCATACCATGCTCTAGGTGCTTGCTTCAACCCATAGAGAACCTTCTTGAGCTTGAATACATGGTCGGGCTTCTTAGCATCTTCAAAACCGGGTGGTTGCTCAACATACACCTCCTCATTGATATACCCATTTAGGAATGCACTCTTGACATCCATTTGGTATAGCTTGATATTGTGTGGACAAGCATAGGCCAATAGGATTCTAATTGCCTCTAATCTTGCCACCGGAGCATATGTTTCCCCAAAGTCAAGACCTTCAACTTGAGAATAACCTTGAGCTACTAGCCTTTCTTTGTTCCTCACCACTATTCCATCTTGATCTTGCTTGTTCTTGAAAACCCATTTGGTTCCAATGACATTGTGCTTCTTTGGTCTTTCTACCAATTCCCAAACTTGATTTCTTGTGAAGTTGTTGAGCTCTTCATGCATAGCATTTATCCAATCAACATCCTTCAAAGCTTCATCAATCTTGGTTAGCTCAAATGATGAGACAAAAGAATAATGCTCACAAAATGAAGCCAATCTTGATCTTGTTTGAACACCACTTTGAATGCCTCCAATCACTTGATCTAAAGGATGATCTCTTGAAATGTTGGTAGGTTGGAGCACTTGTATGTTGATGCCATTTGGTTGAAATGATGAACTAGCTTGAACTTGATCTTTACTTGCATTTTCTTGATCTTGAGTTGGAGAACCACTAGCTTGATCACTTGGAATGGTTACTTGATCTTCATCTTCATCTTGGACTTGTCTTGGTCTAATGTCACCAATATCCATATCTTTTATATCATTGACCAACTTGTCACCTCTCACATCATCCAAGTTTTCTTCTTCATCTTGAGAGCCTTGAGTTTCATCAAATTCAACATCCTGCACTTCCTCAAGAATGCCACTAGTCAAGTTTCATACTCTATAAGCCTTGCTAGTAGTTGAGTAACCAAGTAGAAATCCCTCATAACATTTATTTTCAAACTTTCTCAACCTTGTTCCCTTCTTCAAGATATAGCACTTGCATCCAAACACCCTAAAGTAGGCAATGTTTGGTTTTCTTCCATTCAATAGCTCATATGGAGTCTTCTCAAGCATCCCATGACAATAGAGACGGTTGCTAGAATAGCAAGCCGTATTGATAGCTTCGGCCCAAAAAGAATCACTAACATTGTACTCACTTAGCATTGATCTTGCCATGTCAATCAAGGTTCTATTCTTCCTTTCAACTATCCCATTGGATTGAGGAGTGTACTTTGGAGAGAATTGATGGTTGATCCAAAAGTCATCACAAAGATCTTCAATTCTTGTGTTCTTGAACTCACTCCCATTGTAACTTCTAACTCTCTTGATAGTTGTTTCAAACTCATTTTGGCACCTCTTGACAAATGTCTTGAAGATATCAAAAGTGTCACTCTTGTCACTTAAGAAGAATACCCATGTGTATCTTGTGAAGTCATCCACTATCACAAATCCATACTTATTGCCACCAATGCTTATGTAAGTTGTTGGCCCAAAGAGATCCATGTGCAATAACTCAAAAGCTTTGCTTGTACTCATGATGCTCTTCTTTGGATGAGTATTGCCAACTTGCTTTCTAGCTTGACATGCACTACATAGCTTGTCCTTCTCAAATGTGACATCTTTCAAGCCCTTCACTAGATCATGCTTGATTAGCTTGTTCAATTGCTTCATGTCAACATGTCCAAGCCTTCTATGTCATAACCAACCCATGCTAGACCTTGAGATGAGACATGTAGAGAGTTGGGTCTCACTAGCATTGAAATCCACTAGGTAGAGGTTCTCATACCGAAATCCCTTAAAGATCATGTTTGAACCATCTACACTAATGATTTCCACATCCTCCACTCCAAAGATGCACTTGAAACCAAGATCACACAATTGGGAAACCGACAATAGATTGAACTCAAGCCTTTCCACTAGAAGCACATTGCTAATGCTTAGATCATTGGAGATAGCAATCTTCCCAAGTCCTTTCACCTTGCCTTTGCCATTGTCACCAAATGTGATACTATCAAAACCTTGAGTGTTATCTTGGTTGATTGAGTTGAACATCCTTCCATCACCGGTCATGTGTTGAGTGCACCCACTATCAAACACCCAATGCCTCCCTCTGGCTTTGTAATTGACCTACAAGAGAGATCAATTCTTTTTAGGTACCCAAACTTGCTTGGGTCCTCCAAGGTTAGTTACCAAAGATTTTGGTACCCAAATGGACTTTTTGGAAACCATCCATGGTGCACCAACAAACTTGGCATGAACACTATTAGTACCCTTGGAAAGTACATAGAATGAATCAACTCTCATGGAGGATACATCTTGTTTGGCCTTCTTGTTCTTGCATGCTTGCTCATTGTGACCAACTTGCTTTCAACTCTTGCAATAGCTATCGGTGTTCTTCACAAAATGAGTTTTGTGAGAAACAAAGGCAGCCTTGCCTTTCTTAGGGGTATAGCCCAATCCCTCTTTGTAGAGAAAAGCTCTTTGGCTACCCAAGCACATAAGCAAGTGGTCCTCACCTCCATAAGCCTTAGCTAAGGAGTGATTGAGCTTTGTAACCTCCTTCTTGAGGGTTTCATTTTCCACCTTTAGTGAAGCATCATAAGTGACACCATCACTAGTAGATGAAGCAGAAGTGGTAGTGCTACAAGAGGGGTTAGTGGGAGCAACAATGATAGGAGTATAGAAAGATTCATCAAGAATATCACAAGTAACTCCCATGTCACATGTTTGAGCAATCTCCTTCTTACTTTGATCAAGGAGGGAGGAATGAGCTCTTTCAAGCTTAGAGTGAGACTTCCCTAGATTCTCATGGGCTTCCATTAGCCTCTCATGAGAAGCTACGGCCTCATCAAGGTTTTGCTCAAGAGCCACATTAGCCTTGCGCAATTCCTTGCACTCCTTCCTCTTCTTGTCAATATAGTCCTTAGCTTGCTCAAGCATGTCCATGAGTTCCTTCTTTGAGGGCTCCTCACTATCACTATCACTCTCACTCTCACTCTCATCATGAGAAAGTACCTTAGTAGACTTAGCCATGAAGCATGATGATGGAGTGTCAAATAGAGAGATCTTGTCCCTCATTGCAATACTTGCAAAAGCCTTCTTCTTGGTAGTGGTCTTCTTTTCTTGATCACTATCATCATCACATGAAGAGTCACTATCCCAAGTAACAATATGAGAGTAGCCCTTCTTCTTCTTGTCAAATAGGGGCTTCTTCTCTTTCTTGCCTCTCTTCTTGTGATCATCATCATCCTTGTCACTATTGTAAGGACAATGAGAAATGAGATGATCAAAGCTTCCACACTTGAAGCACTTCCTTGGCTGATCATGATTCTTGAAAGAAGTCTTCTTCCTTCTTGCACCATAGCCCTTCTTATTCATAAATCTTCCAAATTTCCTCACAAAGATAGTCATTTCTTCTTCACCAAGATCACTAGCACTTTGGTCTTCACTTTCACTAGATTCTTCAATCTTGCTCTTGCCTTTGCTCTTGTGTGATGAGGTAGCCTTGAAGACTATGCTCTTTTTCTTCTCATCCTTCTTGTCTTCCTTCTTGACATCTTCTTCCTTGTTCTCCCGATATGCATCTTGAGTCATCACATCTCCCAATACTTGATTTGGAGTCATGGTGTCTAGCCCACTCCTCACAATCAAGGTCACAAGTGTGTCAAACCGGGATGGAAGACACATCAAGAACTTGTGAGAGAAATCCTTGTCCTCAACCTTCTCACCAAGAGCCGTGAGATCATTGACTAGCACTTGAAGCCGATGAAACATCTCTAGCACATTTTCATCATCCTTCATCTTGAAGCTTGCAAATTTCTCCTTGAGAATGTATGCCTTAGCTCCCTTGACGGCTTGTGTGCCCTCAAATGATTCCTCAAGCTTCTTTCAAGCCTCATGAGCACTCTCTAGATTCTTGATTTGCTCAAAGACCTTCTCATCAAGAGCCTCATGGATGGCACTAAGAGCAATGTCATTGTGTTGAAGCTTCTCTTCCTCTTGTGTAGTTGGAGCTTCCACATTTGCAACTTCAAACTTCTTGTCCACCACAAGCCACACCTTCCGGCTAATTGACTTGATGTGTGCGGTCATATTGACCTTCCAATAGCCATAGTTGGAACCATGAAATCTGGGTGGTTTCTTCATGTTGTTGATATGGGCCATGATCACACCGTAGGTTGTTAAACCTCAAATTAACGGTGTACTAGCTCCGATACCACTTGAAAGGTCCTATCCAAGGCTAGAGGGGGGGGGGGTGAATAGCCTAAATTCAAATTCTAAAACAAACTCAACAACAAGTTAGATAACTAAATGGCGAAGCTTGACTAGCAATAGCAAACCTAGCTAAGCAAAGCCTCCTAACACAATTGCTATCCTAATATAGCTCTAGGAACACTCAAATCCTACTCAAGACTAGTTGCCCTCTAGGCACACCCTAATATACTAAACAAATATGAATAAGGTAAATGCAAAGGAGGGAAGAGTGATTTTACCACCGAGTAGGGGATTGAACCAATCACAATGAGATCACCAAGATCACCAATCAATCACACAAGGATGACACTTGATTTTTTACCAAGGTTCACTAGTTTGCCCACTAGCTACGTCCTTGTTGTGTCGGCTCACTTACTTGGACACACCACCGGACTATAGCAGGTGGTCCGGTGCCTTTCAAAAACCGACCGTTGGTGCGCTGGAAGACACCGTCGGACCACTCGCCTTGGTACAGACCTTGGTCCGACGCTTTGGCCTCAGCCAAACCCTGAGTCCAGTAAGCAACCGAGCTCCGGACCACACCTCCGGACTAGGCCACCGGACCATACTGAGTGGTCCGGAGCCTCCTCCAAGTCTTGAACAAAACATCCAGTAAGCACCTGAGCTCCGGACTACACCATCGGACTGGTCCGATGCCTGTCTTAGCCTTCTGCTGAATCTGGATCGAGCCACCAGACCACTCGTCTATGGTCTAGTGCTCCACTTGAGCTCTGGTCCGACGCTTCCTCAGTTGCCGGCCAGTGCTAGGAGTAGCCACCGGACCACTTGCCTTGGTCCGGTGCTTCAAGCACAACTGGTTCGACGCTCTGTCTTGAGCTGCTTCTTCTTCTCTTTTGCTTCCCTTGCTTCTCATGTGCCACCACCAAGTGTATCACTGACTTGTGCATGTGTGTGGCATATTTTAACAAGTTTACAAGGTTGCTCATTAGGATTAGATGCAAAGCAATGCAATGAACTCCTAATGACACTTGATAGGTGTAACCACTAACTATTTTCCCCTCTTCATAGTACGGTTACCTATCCTAAATGTGATCACACCCACTAGGTGTCTTGATCACGAAAATAGAAAATCCCTAGCAATACCTTTGCCTTGAATAGCTTAGGGTTTCCTCCTCTTCTCTTTTTTCCCAAGTGTGAGCTCTTTTGGCATTTCTCTTTAGCCTCCACCTTGCTCCATCACTTGTCTTCTTCATCTTCTCATTAGTGTACTAAGCCTACTCACACTTAGAGCTAGGTTAGTACTTAGGTTTCATCAATTACCCAAAACACTAGAGATCTTTCGCCCTCTTCCTCTCCGGCAGCCCCTCCCTCACCGTCTTCGTCTCTGTTGTGCCGCTCCAGCCCGGCCTCGAGGTCAGGGTGACCTCGGCCGGGGTCGGGGGTGGTGTCCTCACCGCCGATGGAGGGCGGGCGGGCGGGCGGCCCCTCCCCTTGGCTCGCCAGCGTGGGGCGGCGCCGCTGGTACTTCAATCGGTGCCCGTCCTCCCCACCGGTGGTGGTGGGTCGACGGACAGGCCGTACCGCCGCGCACTGCCCTAGCTTCCTTGTGTCGACTGTGGTTGAAAGGTCCTAGATGGCTAGAGGGGGTGAATAGCCTAATAAAAATTCTACAAAACACTAGAGCAAAAGGTTAGATAACACTTAAGCGAAGCTTTTTGCTCTAGCTCTACTTGGGGTGCAAAGCCACCTATCCAAAGCAATTCTAGTTAGCTAAGTGCTTGACAATCAATAGCAAGAACCTAAAGCATTTAGCACAAGCTAGCAAGAACAACTAACAAGCTAAGCTAACAAGCTAACTAGAGAGCTAACTAAACAATATATGAACAAGGTAAATACAAGATAGGAGGTGATTGCTATACCAATGCCTTGTGATGGATGGATGTCAATAGCATGAACCAATCACAACGAATACCAAAGAGTAGCCGGGAGACAAGATGACAAACGATTTTTCTCCCGAGGTTCACTTGGTTGCCACCAAGCTAGTCCCCGTTGTGTCGACTACTCAAATGGTGTTTCGGTGGCTAATTGGCCATTCACAAGCCAAGCCCACTACCCGGGTGCCACAAGAAACCACCCAAATGAGAGTAACTCAAAGACACGAGCAATCTACTAGAGTTACCCTTTGGCGCTCCGCCGAGGTGGGTACAAGCCCTCTCACAATCACCGAAGTCGTCCGCAAACAATCACCAATTGTGTTGAAGCTTCTCCACAATCGCCAAGCTGTCTAGGTGTTGGCAAACACCAAGAATAACAAGAAATCCCGCGGCGATGACGATGGCCAAGTGCCACTAAGATGCAATGCAAAGATCAATGCACTTGGATCACTCAAACTCTCACAAATATGCAACAAGAGTGAAGAGAGTGAGTTGAAGGCTATCTCAAGCAAGCACAAGTATGTCAAATGAATGGGAGGTGCAAGGGAGAGCCCTAGGAGTCAGCCAATCCACTTAAAAAGGCATCTAAACCAAGCTAGCCGTTTTGCTCCTCTTTACTGAAATCTGCGTAGCTCCGGACGCACTTTGCATGGGGGGTCCGGACCATCGCGCATGCGTCCGGACCCTCCTCCATTTTGAATTCGCCCGTTGGCGCCCTTACTGTGCCGACGTGTAGCCTCCGGATGCACAACACAGTAGCGTCCGGACCCTCTTCGCCTTGTGTCCGGACCCAGTCCAGAGAGGGGTCCAGAGAGCTCCGAGCTCCGGTCACGCGTCCGGTCTCCTGGGTCCGGACCGTATTCAGCGTCCGGATCAGAAGCAGAGAGCAGTCCAGAGAGCTCCAACATCCGGACACGCATCCGGAGTCTGAATCCGGACCATGTTCTGCGCCCGGACCTCCTGTCCAGAGAGGCCGAGCCTCAGGGTTTGCCTCCAGTCACATCTCTGATGGTCCGGACGGCACTTAGCCTGCGTCCAGACTTTGCGTCCGAAGCTCCTCTGAGTTCCAAACTGAGCTGGCCTTTCTTCTCCAAGCTTCCATGTGCTAACACCTTATGATCCAATACTTGTTCACCTGTGTTAGCCTTTGCAACATATTTCTTGGATTATATTTCATGTTTGTGTCACTTAGGTTCATTTTAGATATGCAATGCAAATGACCTAGTGGCACATGATAACCGCAATCGAAACGAGTTTTCCCTTCTTAATAGTACGACTATCAATCCTAAATGTGATCACACTCTCTATAGTGTCTTGATCACTAAACCAAAAATGGCCCTATGGATATACCTTTGCCTTGGGTCCATTTTGTTTTTCTCTTTCTTCTTTTCCTTAGTCCATGGAGCACTTGATTCATCATGATCATCCATCTAGCTCCATGTACCAAGGTGAACCACCCTATCTTGATCATACACTTAGTACAAGGGTTAGTCCATAGGTTTCATCAATTACTCAAAACCAAACAAGGTCTTTCAGTGGTGTCTCTTCAGTGGGCACTCCTGAAGGCAGTGGTGGGTTGATGGACGACCCCCCACCAGCACCGCGCCACTCCTGACGGCCCAGCGCCGACCCGCTCCTCTTCTCCGGCAGCTGCAGCGGGAGGCGACGGCGCCTATCCTTCCCACCAGGGCATGGGTTGATGGACGACGCATGTGGACGTGCCATTGTCGGGCGACGGCAAGGGTGAAAACCAAATCTCCCTGGGCTTCCGCCCGGGAGCGACGACGGTGGCGAATCGCGTCATCACCTTCTTGAAGGTGTCGTCGTCTTTCCGTTCATCCGCGGTGAATGTCGGGGCTCGGGAACGAAAGTTCTGGCGGGTTATCTCAACGCAGTTGGCATCTGCGGGCGTCATCTACTTCGTGAAGCCTTTGTTGAGGCCGCCACGAGCTCCCGCGTCGCCATCCGCCCTGGAGCTTCCATGTTTTCTAATGTGTCGTCGACACGTTCTTGGCATTGGGGTAGTGCCTTCTTTGTTGCGTGAGCTTCGCTCCGCCTTCGCTCTGGCTCGAGCTCGGATGTTGACGCCCTGTGCTTGCGCTGTAGTTGTGGTCTTCGCTCTGACCACCAATGTCGCGCTTGGCGGCTCCTGTGTCTCGGCCATTGAGTTCGTGTTGTTTGGGTTGGCAGGGAGGCCTTATGTTTCTTGCTTTTGTGATCGTTTTTGTTGTTGTTTGTGTCGTGTCGTGTGTGGCCACTCTCTCTGTGGTCGTGTTGCATTGTTCTCGCCGGTCTCGGCGCTTTCTTCTTAATATGAAAGACACGTGAAGTCGTGTTCGAGAAAAAAAACAATTCTGCTTGTGAGCAAATTTTCCAAAATGGTTGGCAGTAGTTTAAGAGGTAGTCAGTCCCGATAGGCACCAATAATGCAATATAATCAGTCATCTTGGGCGCTTATAAGCATAATATATATACTACAACAACTCTATAACTACAAGCTCAAGTTCTCAATGTATTAATACAAGATATTTAATTTGGTAACTACTCGCTAGCTCTTCTCTCATTTTCCATATGCCGCAAGCAAGCTTGGGAGAGCTAATTTGGCTCATCTACATGGGCAAGGCTAACCTTGCTAAGCCAGGCCAGGTGACTAAATCCATGGAGCCAACCTAATTAATTAAAAAGCCCTTCCGTATTAGGCCTTGTTTGTTTTCATCAGATTAACCCATTCCAGGTGATATTTTCGGGTAGATTGTTGCGGCCCATTTTCAATCTGAATATAGAAACGAAAATGTGTGTTTGTTATATGCCGATCCGAAATGAAAACCAACCGAAAAGAAATGTTGTTTATCTTTTTCTTGTCTACATGACCCGGAACGAAACCGAACCTAGCTTTTACCGATTAATTTTGGGCTAGAATGAGTGACAGAGATGGATTCACTCGTTCCTGATCAAGAATAAATTAGCTCCTGGATTGAATCCTCCACAAACGACCAAGACCTTATATAGCAACATTGGAACACATGAAATCGGTACAGCGCAGGGGGAGTCTTTTTTTTTCTTATTGTCGTACACACTTGAATTTGAGTTTGAGGAGAAGAGACCGTCTATGTTGCAAAGCATATATATAGATCGAAGAAAAGGATCGAAATATAGGCGATGATAGATTTGCATATGCACACCAATAATTACTCCAAAGTGAGAAAACTAAACAGACCTCGCAAGTGCATATATATATAGTAGTTTTTTATGGCTAGCTGAAGGCCGGCGCAATCAAGAATCACCGGCCAGCCTTCGCATATCACACACTAGCGATAGATAATATATAATTAGAGTACATGAGACGACAACGACAGCGAAGAAAGAGCGAGCACGCATCACTAGATTGCTGTATATAGCTTAACGATGATCCATCTTTATATGATTATTGTTGCTTGATTGGAGCCTCGATCATCTCGTCAGTCGCGGCTCTTGAAGGGGATGGCCCTGATGATGACGACGTGGTAGATGGCGGCAAGAGCAGCGCCGATGAAGGGGCCAACCCAGAAGATCCACTGCATATATATTGAGAATTTGAGATGCATATGCATGTAATTGATCGAAGAAGAATGAAATAGTTAATGAAGAATAATCATGCATATCGATAATCAATCAATCAATCACTACACGTACGTGGTCGTTCCATGCGTGTGACCTGTTGTAGACGATGGCGGCGCCGAGGCTGCGTGCAGGGTTAATGCCGGTGCCGGTGATGGGGATGGTTGCCAGGTGCACAAGGAAGACGGCGAAGCCGATGGGGAGCGGCGCCAGGATGGGCACGTGGGAGTCACGCGCGCTACGCTTAGCGTCGGTGGCAGAGAAGACGGTGTAGACGAGCACAAACGTGCCGACGATCTCTGCCCCGAGCCCGTCGCCCTTGGTGTACCCAGGGTTAACGGCGTTGGCTCCACCGCCGTTGCCCATATACAGCGCCGTCTGGAAGCCCTTGACGACGCCGGCGCCGCAGATGGCGCCGAGGCACTGCATGACCATGTAGAAGATTGCCCTGGGCAGCGACAGCTTCCTTGCCAGGAAGAGCCCGAACGTGACGGCCGGGTTGATGTGGCCGCCGGAGATGCCCGCCGTGCAGTAGACCAGCGCGAAGATCATGCCGCCGAAGGACCACGCGATGCCCTGGATGCCCACGGTGCCGCACTTGGAAGGCGACTTGCTCACGCCCATCACCGTCAGGATGCTGATGTAGAGGAACAGGAACGTGGCCACGAACTCAGCGATCCCGGCCCGGTAGAAGGACCATGATGTGAGCTCATCTGCTTCGAATAGCGGCGCTGGTGGTGGCTCCTTGTAGTCCTTCTCCTCCGTGCCCTGCGCCGCTGTGCCGATCGGCTGACGCTCCGAGTAGCGGTTGGCGCCCAGCCGAACGTCCTCCTCCTTGCCCTCCATCGAAAGGTGATTTGCTTGCTTGTGTTTGTGTGTGTGTGAGCTGAGCTGAGCTGGGCGTGCTGCTGCTGCTGCTGGCTGGGGATGGCTTTCCATAGGTTTTTATAGCTAGCTAATGTAACGAAATTAATTAATTAATTAATTATTATTAGTGTTGTTTGTTTGTTTTTGCTGCCAATGCAAGCCACTAATTTCTCAATTAGTGGTGACTGATGGATGATGATGATGATGATAGGGTTTTGGTTGGTTTTTTTAATTAGTGGCTGACAGGGTTCATTGCACAGAGATAGTTAGGTTTGTTTAGTCTTGGTCTGTGGCCTCGTCAGCGAAAGAGGTGGAGGTGGCATGCATATATATCATATATGGCATGACGAGAAATAAATTATACATAACCCCCCTCCCCCCCCCCCCCCACCCCACCCCACCCCAAATTACACAGTACAAATTAGCTGGTGTTAGGAAACGGGAAATTAACAAAATACTAGTTTTAAATGGTGATAGGATAGGATTAGTAGAGCCTTAGGTTTAACCAAATCGAATTATATATTAAATGCTATTAATCCCTTGATCAATGATAGCCACAAACCAGCCACCACTCTAAGTATGGACTAACAAACATCGCAAGCAAATAAACAATCTGATCACATACATACACATAGTTTTTAGCCATATATATGCATACCCTAGCATGTTCTCCGCGCACCTGAAGACTCATTTACTTTTACTGTTAACTACTACATCATTCCAAAATTATAAGACGCTTTAGCGTTTTCATATCCATTGCTCCGTGACAGTGTGTTGCAACACAATTTACATATTGCCTTCTAATACGTTTTGGAATCAAACCTCATACCATAGTTGGATGTTCGATTCTAACAAGGACAAGCATGCATGGGTTCTGAGTTCGAATCACGGTAGAGAAAAATACACCAATTAGAACTCTAATATATAATTCATCATATGCTACTACTCTTAGCAAAAACTAGTTAAGACTCTTATGCTCCGAAAAGTAGAGGGACGCATGGATATATATATAGCTCTGAAAAAAGCACTCTCTTTAATATCAACGCTATTTTACACTCTAGGTGTATTATGAATATTGAATAATACTGATAAGCAACTACTAATTTGTATTGAATATTTTTTTAGTATAGCAGTTTGGTGTAGTATAATTATTCTACACCCAGAGTCTAGAATATCACCTGTATCGACAAATATACATAAGAACATCTTTTAACCCCTTCTTCAGTGACTAAAGAAACGTAATTCATCTGGATAGTTATAATGGCAAACCGGATGAGTAGCTAGTGGGTGAAATTAAGCGTTACCCACTAGGGTAACAGCAGTCAAAAAGAGGTGGATCATGGCATGTAGAATAATACCAAGGGGCACTAGCCAACAATTGAAGGAAACCAACCAAACCAAACGTTAGGCTTTACATACAATTTGCAAGACAAGCAGAAAGCACTGCACAGGACAGGGGAAGGAGGACAGCGATGGCATGGGACGGCAGCCGCTGCTTCATCGCTGGCCGCACACCCCCGCGCCGACCTCACCTCACCTGCACCAAAAAGAACTCGGAAATCATCATATAAAGGCTGCCGCACTGCTTGGCTATTCATCATTCGTTAGAAAACTGAAAAAGGAAACTGGTCACGAGATGGGGATGAAATACTGTCACATCAACTCACCGACAAAACCAGCAGCCTCTTGCCACGTGTTCCCGTTCCGCTGCAGGGATTCTGCTGCAGCTGCTTGGCTGGATGCAGCACAAACCAAAAGAAGAGAAGCCGAACGAGATATCACTCAAAACCATACAAATTAAATAAAAAAAAACTAGAGGCCAGATTTGATTACTTGAAACTGCACAAGAGCTGTGGGTGGTGGACTCAGGCACCAGATATCTCCCACAATGATGCAGTGCATTCTGGGAAATAACCCAGCAATATATATATATATATAGTAAAAGCTCTTATATATACCTTCCCGCACCTTATCCAGTGTCATAGCAGCAGCACATCTCATCACTCATATACTATACAATATACACCACCTACTGTACAATGTATGTATGTGGATCACGATCAGGGGGCGGGTCTCTAGTTATCCTATGTAGGGTTCATTACACAAATCAGTAGACTCTTCCATTACGTCGCGCACCATTAACCGTGAAACTTTTTTTTTTACGCGAGGATCGTCAGCAGCAACATTCTCCAGGGCCAGACCACATCGGGTAAGGTCAGCCTTGTTTACGACAGCGAGCTGACCGCGACAGGCGAGTCCTTCGGGGATGATGGGTGCGTGTGCATGTGCATGTGCGTGCACACTCTCTCGGGCTGCCCTTTCGTCCACAGGTTTCTCAGTTCACCTCTCTTCATGCCGAGTGCTAAGAAGGTGCCTGCACAAATTTGGTAATTTGTTAAAACAAAAGGAAAAAAAGGAGACTATCCAGAAGACATGCATGGCCTGAAATAATTCTACATTGATAGTATCGTCAGGGGAAGGACATCACTTACCAATCGTGAAAGGCACGATGTAAAGGAGAGCCGGCTGGCCATGGCCATCCATAAGGTTCAAGGCGACGTATGTAATTAGGAGACCTAAGAAGGGCAACAACAACATAGTATGTCAAGGACACTGGCGAACGGACACTAGCACTATGTTAACAGAAAATTCAAAAAGTAGAAGGTGCGGTAACCAGCAACCGTGGGCAGTGGGGAATTGTGTGATCCTATTTGCAAGGCATAGATTGCTAATATGCAAGCATGTGCCAAAAAAAAAGGCAAAATGAAGAAATGTGCTATCAAGCATAGCAGTTTTAGGTGCTTGTACACAAAATGCATCACTCAGAAAAGCCTCTATCAGTATTGCTTGCATTCATACACTTGGCATGGCCTTTTCAATTCAAGATGAATGTGCAAGCACACAGTACTTAAAATCTGAAAGGCAAGTACTGATATATTACCGGAACCATATGCCACCATTGACCACAAAAAGTAGCCAGATTGCAAGGTCTTCTTGGCAGCCCAATCATACCTAAAGAGAGCGGGATAAAACGTATTCCACAATTAGTGACAGATAATGATAAGTACCTATAGAGAATGCGAAGAAAGTTGATCGCTGTTATCCAGCCTCTACTTCTGAAATTAGCAACACCTTAATGCAAAAGCAACCAACAGCCCAGGAAGAAGGATATCACCGAAGCCTATGATGCTGTATCCGCCCCATGGATCAAACATCCGAGGAATCTTTAACAGCATGGGTACACCATCCTCATCAGTCTTATCACCACGTGCAACCTGCGAGCAGACCACATGCATAGCTAGATATCTAGCAAACAATAGAAGAAGAAACTAGATGTCTAGCAGATAGCAAATAGCAAACATCACAATAGTCATTCATACATACCACAATCATCACACTTTCATGGAATATCATCTTGGAGATAAAAACCCAGAATATGTCATATAAGAAGGCACAACTCAGGAGGGCTGAACCCACCTGATAGTTAACAGGCAGTAACAGGTGTCAGTACCGATCGCTTAACTGAATGGAAAGCATACATACACTAAGAGGAATAATCACCTTGAGGTTAGGTATTCTAACAATTTGGATGACTGTAACGATCAAGGTAATACCCTAAAGGACACCAAACAAGATATTAGCGATAACAAATTAATCTAAACAAAAGGCATTGAAAATAAAACGACACTCACAAGAATATCTTGCCCAATCCAAGCATAGTGCAACCGGCGATAAACACCCCACAGGACAGCAAATATTATGCAAAATGGACAAACTGCCAATGTAAGGTATGAAACAGCTCCAAAAAATGGCACTTTCACAAACGATTCTGCAGCAGGTTTAAACCGCCTGAAAGATCCCATGACTTCTACTTAGTAACAGTAAGAAAAATACACATAGCTGTAAAACCTGATATTAAAGGGAGCTAAGAAATATCTAAATATTCATCTTGAGTCAGGAAAAAAATAACAAAATTTACAGAGCATACCTTGACATCGACAGTAAGCCCACCAAGCATGTTTGCAGACCCTTCACAGAAGAGGAAAAAACATCACAGGAGCTCAAGAAATGGAAGGCAATACATTATTATGAGTAACAATCAGCCGAAGCAATAATGATTCATATTGTTATCTCACTGTGACATTGATAGACCCACACACCATCATACTTGGCCATTCCAAAACTAACATAAAGTTCTTTGGTCAATTTGTGACAGTGCTTACATGTCCAAAGACAATGAATTACAGATAAGGATGAAAGTGTCTCAGTGTTCTCTCAAAAGTGAAAGCATATTATCAAAGCACATTGGGATTTGACAATTTGGGTGATTTAGTTTTTGGAAGCACAAAAGCACAGTTCAGACAGATGCAATATCAGAAAGAAAAATGAAATGGTACACACCTCTACACCACCTATGCAAAAGATAACCACAAGAAGCTCCACAAACCAATGAGACATCTTCTTGTAGAGTGTTATCAAGAAGCATGATGCAATCACCACAAACAGTATTGCCGATACCATGTTGATTTCTACAATACCACTAGAGCCTCCAGCCTCAAAGTTTGGTGGTACTTCATGACCATCCTACACAAGTATTGTACCTATCAGTCCCTCTTTTCAAGTATGCAAAACTAGCAATAAGAAATCAAACAAGATTTGTTTTTTTTTTGATAAACAAGATTTGGGGTTTAGAACCTTCAGAAGCTTCTCTTGTTCAATATCTGCTTCTCGGGCGCTCCATGCTGACCAGTATGATGCACAAAGAATTGTACCAACTGCCATAAGCCATAGAAACACCTCTGCAGTATCAACCAGAGGACGGTCTGGAGAGTACAGCTCCACTAAGACTGACAAAAAAAAGGAAAACATAGCCTGTTAGCTATTTTACACTAAAATAAGCATCGAATTCTCAAGTAACCAAAAATATGAAAAGTTAAACAAGCATAGGCACCCATGTATTCACAGGGATGACACAAAGCATGGAACTCAAGACAAACAATTTACCTTCATCCCTTGAGAGAAACCTTTGTAAAGAAGTGCCTGCATCTTTTGGCAGAAGAACAGCGGGTATGCCGATATCTAAATTTGTTTCATTGGTCTCACATACCATCTTGTATAACTCTGCAAGTGGATGCACGATATGTGTTCACGCCTATGTTAGAACTCAGAAAACAAGTAAAAACCCCACAGAAGCGCTCATCTATATAAATTAACATGCTATGTGAGGTTACATACATCATAAATTGACATGGATAAAACTAGCCAATCAAGCAAGATTACAAGTTGGGTCTGCAAAGGCCCCAATGATTTAGAGGTAAAAGGACAAAAGAAATCTCAAAAAAAGTTATCACAACTTATAAAATAAAGAACTTTTAATAGGTCTACACCGGTTCACTTACAAGGATTTATTTCATGCCACAAAAGTCTTTAATTCCAAGCATTCAATAGGTGTAGGTCGGTTTGGAAGGGTGTACAAGGGAGTGCTTCCCACATCAAAATCAGAGGTTGCAGCAAACGCGGTGTCATATAACTTAGAGCAGGGAATGAAAATACAGATGCTTGAATCTGAATATGGATTAATCTTACAAAACATAACTGCAGACCTCAGAGAAAAGAGGGATAAACATTAAAAAGCACTGTTCTTAAGTTGTCGCTTAGGTGACGAATTGCTCATGGGGTCCTGGCCTCCTGGGTATACACATCAACTTGGCACTTCGCAGAACCAGTGAGCCAACGCGTCCCTGGCACCTCCAGCATTTGTAGCCAGAGCAAACATTCCTATGGTCACTGAAGGTGGTGGACTGGTGGCTGATCAAGAAAGGGAGTGGTGACAGTGATACATTTTAGGGCTAAAAAGTGACATGGAGGAGGGGCTGATAGCTGGCAGAATGAGGAAGACAGGGAAGCAAGCAGTAGGGTTGGTATGGGAGCTGGAATGGTGGTGCTGATATGGCCTGGGGGGCTGGCTGCCTAATATGCAATGGGATGGGACTATGGGAGGATAGGGCTTGCTTTGGTGGGCTGGGCCAGTCTCCTTTGTCCTTCCCCCTTATTGTCTTTTTTCCTTTTCTTTTTTTCTTCCATCCTCCTCTGGGGGGGAGAGAGGGGGGGGGGGGGGGGGGCGCCCTTACGAATGCCGGGGGCTGACAATATTACAAGAGTAATAAAAAACCATTCTAGTCGTGAAAGATGGTATATGCTTGACACTACCAAATCACTGAGGCGATCGCAATCCCATCCCTAACCTCATCAGCTGCTTACATGGTACTCCAACAAAGGCCATAACCCATAAGTGAAGAGAATTGTAGGCAGAACTTTAGAAGCCATGACGGATTTCATATACGAAGTATACCGTGCTTATGATTTATGATTATAATCGCAGAAGCACCAGCAGATTCAGCAACCCTAGCTTTTGTAGTGAACGTACAGTTTCCCCTCTCCACTAACAAAATATCTCCTGCAACCTAACAAAGGAATAAGAAATCACTAGGTAGCGATGCTTAGAACAGTAAAAGAAAAACAGACAGCTAAATTATCATTTCCAGAAAGTCAACCTTCTCTTTTGGAGGGGCGCAGCAATCAGAAGGGTCTGCTAACAGCAAGTTTGTCCAGTTGGATTGCTTTTCCTTTGACTCTATCTTGGGTCCAAATCGAGCACCAACACCAACAAACTCATTTTTATCTTTTTTGTTGATCCAGGTCCGCACTTTTACCTGACAGCAAAACAGGGCCAACATGTGATTGTAGAGAATAAGATAAGTGTACTAAAGAATCCAAACATTCACCAGAATTTTTAGATATTCAAACTTTCAGAGTGACAATACCAACTGAACTTCAAGTACAACGTGCATGACTTGTGGCTAGCTGGATTACTTAGTCGTCAACAAAGTACCAACCACCTTAAGTCGGGAAAATGTAATGGGTAGACATAATAGCCCTCAGATGTGTAAATACTGAACCAGATGGAGCACTAAGACAAACATCTAGTCATGAAAACAATCCCATCCAAGCCTGTTGGCTTGAGCTTATCAATCAGAATCAGCCCTACTTTTCAGCCATGTAACAATGTTTTTTCTCACAATAAATCAGCCCTACAAATCAGCCACAGCCACAATAAGTCCTTCCGACGGCTACAAGAAAGTTGTCCTGCATACTGCATTGCATGATCTAATCATAGCGGCTACGAGGCTGAAACAAAAAAAGAAAAAGAAAAATAAATGACAATGGATCAAAGAGGGTGTTTAGTTGCTAGCCACACTTCACCTTAGGCAAGTTTGATTAAGTTGACAACTAAGCCTAGGAAAGATTCTTGTAGGATCCTCATGTCAGAGAGTAAAGAAATGTGGCAGGACCCCTTAGATCCCTTATATTTCAGGACGGAAGGAGTAAGCAGACTACAACCACTAAAGCAGGATATATAGATTAGGGGTGCAAAGGGTTAACCTTTAGGTGCACCTCCAAACCTCTTTAGTGCAAATATTTGTACTATTTCTCAAAAAAATTTAAGAAATAGTACAAATATTTTGCACTAAAGAGGTTTGGAGGTGCACCTAAAGGTCACTTGTTTGCACCCCTAATATAGATAACCATCAACGAGAGAATCCCAACAGCCTAGTTGAGTTGAATGAACTTACACTAAATCTGGGCTTTATGTTGAAATAGGGAACAGGAATAAGCCAACAGCACTGGGATTTCGCCAATGTAAGAACTATAATTTTTCATCAAAAAAAATGTAAGAACTATAATCCCCAATTGGCAGCATTCTCAAACTCCATAGTCGTAAATGCCATCACCGTATCTAATGGAGCGCATTAAGGCAAGAGTAGCCGACGCTCCTGTACGCGAGACCGTACGGCGACCTAATCGCCCCTCTTCTGGTCCAAGCAAATGACGTGACTCGGTGGCTGAACAATCAACCCAACCCACACACACACACAAAAATCAAGCGAGATTGCAAAAAAAATCCCTAGTCCACGAATTCAATCCCTAGTTTAGCCCCCAAACACCCAATCCGAGACTCACGGGGCCCCCACCCCCAAACCCTCACTAGCATCGGAGCACCAGCTGGACTGAACTAAAATCAACTGCGCCGCGCGCGAGTTGAGTGGCAGGAGGCACCCCATACCAGCACGAAGTCGTTGGAGCAGCCGGGGATCTTAGGCGCCTCGTCGTCCTGGTGCACGATGTCCCCTCCGGCCGCCACGGCCGCGAGCGCCGCCAGCGCGAGCACAACCACCAAGGGCTCCACCGCCCCGCGTGCCATGACCACCACGCCGACGCCGCGGAGGAGGCGATGGATTTCGACGACGGTCTGCGTGTGCACTGGAGTCTGGAGGAGGAGGAGTATCTCCTCCCTTGTTTTGAGAGAGAGAGAGAAAGAGGCTGCTGGCTCCCTCGCTTTTTCCTCCGCTTTCGTCGTTGGTGGCTTTGGTTTTCTCGGCGCGGAAAACAAAACAACGAATGGTCTTATCGGCGGCTGCGCTACTGTCCGCTGGGTCTGGCAGGAGGGCCCACCGGTCAGACGTTTCTTCTTCGTCTTCCCGTCACCGTCAGCTGCGTAGGGCGATCCGATACGGCACTAGGCAGTCACAGGAAGCAACAGCCTACCACTTTTTTTTTCTCCAGCGCAGCGTTGCAGCCAAACCATGGTTTATAGTTGAGAAATGAAGAGAAAAATCAAAAACTCCTTGAGGAGTATAATTTTTAAGATATTAAACAAGAAGCTGGCGCCTTGCTGCCAAGAGATAGAGATAGGTTAAATAGTATCATGACTGACCGGAGAATATTTGGAAGTTTGAGGAGATTAGAGCTAAACAAAGATTTAGAGAGAGATATTAAAGAAGGTGATAAGAATACAACCTATTTTCAGGCTGTGACTAACCAAAAAAAAAAGAAAAAAAGATTGAGTGCTTGGTGAGTGAAAATGGTATCCTAGATGATCAAAACCTGATGTTGCAAAAGTTGTTTGGTAAGAGCATCTCTAACAGTTTGTCAACCCCACTTGCTATCCTTTATTTTTTGGCAAAACTAGAAAAATTACCCCTCCAACAGTTTGTCATCCAACTTGACAAATTTTAGCAACTTGGAAATCTTCCCCCTCCACGCGCATATATGCGTGCGCGCAAACTATGATCAAAACCTGATGTTGCAAAAGTTGTTTGGTAAGAGCATTCCAACAGTTTATCAACCCCACTTGCTATCCTTTATTTTTTTGGCAAAACTAGAAAAATTACCCCTCCAACAGTTTGTCATCCAACTTGGCAAATTTTAGCAACTTGGAAATCTTCCCCCTCCACGTGCATATATGCGTGCGCGCAAACGAGCGCGTATCGTCAGCAAACGTAGAGGTGGAAGGACACAAAATAATTTTGTTTCACTCTCAGGGTTCCTGATACAAGTTTGCCAGAGGTGCAAGGACATAAAACTAATTTTGTTTCACTTTTGGGGTTTCTGATGCAAATTTGCTAAAGATTTGTCAAACAATTATAACAAACTGTTGGAGAGAGTCTATTTTTTCACTTGTTATATATTTTAGTAAGTTGTCAAATCATGATATTTGTGAATTTTAGCAAACTGATGGAGATGCTCTAAGAAGAAAGAACATGGCATCAGGTTGGATGAGAATTTTTGGGATGACCAAGATAGGACCACCAAAGAGGAAAATGAGCTTTTACAAGCTCTTTTTATAGAGAAAGAGATTAAGTTGGTTGTCTTTAATTCTTATGCAGAAGGTGCCCCTGGGCCAGATGGCTTCTCTTTCTTTTTCTATCAATCCTTCTGGGGGATTGTTAAAAATGAATTTATGAATTTAGTTAGGGAGTTTGAGAAAGAAGATCTTAATCTTGAAAGACTAAACTATGCTATGATCACCTTAATCCCTAAGGAGTCTGGAGCAACAAATCTTAAAAAAATTAGGCCAATCAGCTTACTGAACTGTAGCTTCAAGATTTTTGGTAAAGCTCTCAATGATAGATTTATTAAAGTTGTAGATAGACTGATTTTAGGCAATTAGTCAGCTTTTATTAAAGGGAGATTCATCCTAGAAAGCGTTGTAGCTGCACATGAAGTTATTCATGATATGCATAGCAAAAAGGAAAAGGGTGTCATTCTTAAACTTGACTATGAGAAGGTTTATGATAGAGTTAGCTGGACTTTTCTAGAAGATATGCTTAGGTCAAGAGGGTTTGGCTCCAGCTGGATTAATTGGATTTTGAAGCTCATTAAAGGGGGGGTCTATCTGTGTGAGAGTTAATGATGAAAATAGTGGTTATTTTAAGCCTGATAAAGGCCTTAGTCAGGGGTCCTCTTTCTCCTTTGCTGTTTAATTTGGTTGCAGATGTTTTTACTAGGATACTTATAAACACAGCAAATAATGATTTGATTTCTGGTTTACCACCTCAAGTTATTGATGGTGGTATCATTAGCCTCCAATATGCTAATGATACCCTTATTTTTTTAGAAAATGACCTAGAGAAGGCTAACAATTTGAAGTGTCTGTTGACTTGTTATGAGCTTATGTCGGGTATGAAAATCAATTATGAAAAAAGTGAATTAATCACTATTGGTCTAGATGAACAAGAGGCTAATAACTTTGCTAAAATTTTCTGCTGCAAAATTAGCAACTTTCCAATTAAGTATCTGGGGGTGCCTTTACATTTCTCTAAGTTTAGAAGAGAGGATATACAACTTGTAGTAGACAAAATCATCAAAAGAATTGCAGGATGGAGATGCAGATTATTGTCCTATGCTGATAGGCTAACTTTGTTAAAAGCTTGCTTGGCTAGTATTCCAATATACCTCTTATCTATTATCAAATTTCCAAATTGGGCCATTGATTTGATCAATTCCCAAATGGCCCATTTTCTTTGGAATAATAATGAAACAAAGCATAAATACCATTTAGCTAATTGGCAGTTGGTTGCCCAGAACAAAGAGTTGGTAGGCTTTAGTATCCCTGACTTAAGGAATTTAAATATGTCTCTGCTGAGTTCTTGGATTTTTAGATACAATCTGATTTCAAACTCTATTTAGAAAAGGATTGTTGACTACAAATATAGAACTGGCAACCCCAACTTGTTGGCTTGCCCTTATATCAACTCTTCTCCCTTTTGGAAAGGGGTTCTTTGAGTGATTAAAGCAGCTAAGATGAGGATTAGATGGAAGGTTGGAAATGGTAAAGGTGTGAGATTTTGGGAGGATCAGTGATTTAGTAATTCCAGTCTAGCCGTACAGTACTGGCCTCTGTATGTGATTAATGAACAACAGGGGAAATCTATAGCTGAGGTTTGGGATGGAGATGTCTTAAGACTCTCTTAGAAGGAATGTGTCGAAAAATTTAATGTCTCTACGGTATGAACTAGTTGAGATTGTAAAGTTTATGGATATGGGAGAAGAGGATGATCAAATTATTTGAAGTTATAGTTCCACTGGTAAATACTCTGTGCAATCCCTTTATGCAGTTATCAATCATAAGGGAGTAATCCCCACTTATGTTCATGCTGTCTGGAAGATTCAGATACCCTCTAGGGTAGAAATTTTCTTATGGCTTTTGTCTAAAAATAGGCTACTCACTAAAGATAATCTAGCTAAACGTAGAGAAGTTCATGATAAGTCTTGTCTGTTTTGCTCTGAAAATGAGTCTGTGAATCATCTTTTCTTTCAATGCATTGTTGCTAGATGTGTCTGGCTTTTTATTTTTGATATGCTGGATCTGCCTGGTATTTGTACCTTTGAATCAATGGTTGCCCGTTGGATTGCTGCTAAAAAACATTGCAACACCAATATTGTCTGTGCGGTGGTCTTATGGTGTTTGTGGAAAATACAAAATGAATTATGTTTTCAGGGAAGAGGATGGATAAACGAAGGAAGACTGATGTGGTCTTATAGTGTTCGGGTGCCTCGCACGGCTGGAACACCATAAGACCACCGGCTGGAACACTAAGAAGATAGCTACCAATGTTCAAGCAAATGACGATGAAGATTATGGAAGGGATGGTGTCAAAACTGGAAGCTCAAGCGATGAAACCATTGGAAATTTGTTGGGTGAAACCAAACGTGGAGATGACCTCAATTCAGGCGGCTTCTCAAGGCTTGGCCCGAAGCTTCGTCGTTGTGAATCACACTGATTCCGAGCCGGTTTCTAGTTTTTGCATTGAGAACTTAGACTTTGTTTCTGGCTCTGTAAACGACCGTGACCCTGAGGTCTGTGATGGCGAGCGCGCCAATACGCTTTAAACCTGAATGTTTTGTTGCTTTATGCAAGTAAAGCCGGGGAAACCCTTTTCTTAAAAAAAATGAAGAGAAATCGTTACCTTCTTTGTAAAACCTGAAAGAACTGTTAAAAATCGTTTCTGGCACATTTCCGTGACTGTACAGGGCACATTGCAATGCAACCAGTGAACATTTGCCAAAAGCAAAACAAATAATAATAATAAAAAAAAAACTAATTGGCTCTCCCAAACTTTGCACCGGATCAGTGGAGCCGACGACGATGGGAATGGAGCTGGCGGTGGCGCCAGTCGTGGATGGCGGAGCGGAGCGCGTGGTTGGGGACAAGCTTCCGCGTGGGGAGCTTGAGGTTGGTCATCGGGGACGTGTCGTGGCCGCCGCGAAGCCACTCCCCGATGGCATCCGCCTCGTACGTGAACCCGTCGCCGGCGATCTGTGGGTCCGTCATCACCTCCTTGAGGATCGGGCAGAGGAAGTAGGACGGGGCGGCGCCGCCGTCGGACTCGGACGACAGCGACGACCTGCTCGGCGCCACGCTCATCGCGGCCTCCAGTACGCCGTGGGCTTCCTCCAGCATCACCGCGGCGGCGGGGACCTCCACGCCGCCGCAGCACCTCAGCCCAAGCAAGGCCACTTCCCTGGCGCGCTCCGTCGGCCACCCTCCCACCGCCACCTCCTGCCACGACGCCCTGCCGCTCGCGGCCTCCATCGCCGCTTTCCTCGCCACGAACGCTGGCCTCCCGGTCACCAGCCGGAGGAGGACCACGCCCAGCGCGTACACGTCGTCGCGCGGGGTCAGCTTCAGCTCCCCCGTCGCGGCAGCGAGGTCCGCGTACGCCCGGCGGGGGCGGTCTCGTCGGTCCTCCACGAGCCCGCGCACGCCGACGCCGGCAAGCTTGCACGACCACCACCCGCCGCGGCGCGCTTTGTCGTCGTCGTCGTCCACCACCAGGATGTTCGCCGGCCTCACGTCGCCGTGCACCGTCGCACGTGGCAGCGTGGAGTGCAGGAACGCCAGCGCCGAGCACGCCCCGTACGCGACGCCACACCGCGCGTGCCACGTCATCAGCGGTCCGGGACCCACCAGGCGCTCCTCCAGGCTCCCGCCTGGCACCAGCTCGTACACGACGGCGCGCGCCGAGGGGCACGCGCCCACGAGCTTCACCACGTTCGGGTGCGAGGCACGGCTGATGCATTCCACCGCACGTGCGAACCGGGCCTCGTCCACGGCCACGTCACCGTCCACCACTTTCACGGCGACGGCCATGTTGCGCAGATCCCCTCTGTACACCTTGACCTTGCCCCGGTCTCCGCCGCCGCCGCCGTCGATCCTGACAGACTCGTCGAAATGCTTGGTGGCCTCGTCCAGCTCCGAGTAACCCAGCTGCAAGAAGCTCACTCTCTGCTGCTCGCCGCCACCGCCGCCGTCCTCTGTGGACGTGCAAGGATCTCCTGCTTGCCGCCGGAGTGTGTCGAGGAGGTCGTACGATTCCGACAGCCTGGCCTCGAGGCCGTTCATGGTGCGCTCCGAGGTCGTGACCTGGAGCTCCAGCTCGGCGCTCCGGCAGTCGACGTTCTGAATCTTCTCCAGGATGTCGTCGACCTCTCGCCTGTCCTGCTCCATGGCCGCGCGCGCCCTCGCCACCGTCTCCTCCACCTCCTTCCGACGTCTCGCCTCTCTCTGGTATGATCTCTCTGCTTCGTCGGCCTACATCGTCCATCACAACACATAAACATGGTCACTCATCACATCAGCATGGATTTTTTTTTGACAGCAACAGCAAGTGGTGGGGTTTCGTTTTGTGACCACTGACCATCTTGGACGCCTCGGCGAGCTCGCGCTCGGCCATCTGACGCCGGCGAGTCTCTTCGTACGCCTCGTGCTTGAGGTTCTCGGCTTCCATGAGCGCATGCTTCAGCTTCTCGTACATGGCATCATCCATCTCACCAGCATCCTGGCAGAAACAGAATGATAAACTGTTCATCGTCCGAAAAAAAAATGTTCGTGGCAGACAGACGCAGTGGCTGGATAGATCGAGTGCAGGACAGTCTAAATGCACATGGTAAATCTATATATATCTACTGTATTTTTCAAACCAAATGCATATACTAGACAATTTTCAGATTCCTTTGGAAGCCAGCTTGGACTGCACACTTTGTCAATTATATTTATTTCAGTAGGGGCTTCAAGCCCCTCCTGTTTCCTCAAAAAAAAAAAAACACACACACACACACACCATGTTATATCTGATAACATCCGATTTTGTTCTGAATTTCTTCACTTTTCCTAAGGACACCAATTTACCCCATATCTATTTCATTATACAATAAAAAAACAGAAGTTGCCATGTTTTCTTTTCTGTCCAGGAAAGAATTGCACGTACCGAACCGTCCGATGCAGGCGTTTCCGTGTCTTCTTCAGTCTCTTGTAGCAAATGCACAGCTGCCAGTTCCACTTCAGTTCCAACGATTTCAGAGATGGACTCTGCTGAGGATCCAGCAATGGCGGTTGCTACTTGATGGTATGAATCCTCTATGCTGCGGTCGTCCCTTGCAGCAAGAGTCTGTTCAGCTGATGGGTCGTCGTCTGATTCTTGTGTGCTGAATGTCTCGCTGCTGCTGCGCAGGCGTGGCAAAGATGATTTCGATCTCGAGTAGTCAGAAGTGTTTGACCTGGGGCTTGTGCTAGCTGTGGACGATTCAGCTCTATGTGCTTGTCCCTCGCTCGCCTCCCTGTGCCAGTTGCAGATGCAGAGAGGTACATTGAAACGGGAAAAAATTCGTTACCACTTCCTCTGTTTCAAATTATACGTCGTTCCGGATTTTCTAGATACACGATTTTTACTACGCATTTGAACATGCTGCATATGTAGGTGTGTAGCAAAAATTGTACTATGTATACCAAGGAAAGCCAAAGCGATTTACAATTTGGCACAGATGGAATACTTTGCAAGCATTTTTTTTACAGGAAAACTATGTTACAGTTGAACAAGTCGTGAGAAATGAGTCCTGCTACCAGTTTGAAGTTTGGACCTGTTCAGTTGCTCATGATGTGAATGAGATCAACCAGAGAATGACAGAGTCGTTTCTAGACAGATAGTAGGACACAAACAATGAATCTAACACATGCTCAGTTATTGTGAAAGCTACTACGCCACTAGCACAGGGTCCACAGGTTCTAACCTCTTCTACACAAATTCCAGGCAAAGCAACGTACTATGCATACAAATGTCTTCGCCATTGAATTCGGAAGGAGTAGTACGTACGTAGCCAGGAAGATGGAAATGACAGACTTTTTTCAGCTAGCATCTTCTCGATGAATGCAGAACAGAATGCATACCTGGTGCAGATAAGATTTCCCCTGCAGACGAACCAGATCCTGCAAGAGGGATTCGCCTTCCGCTGCACCGTCAGCGCCTTCTTAGACCTTGGCGCCCGCATCTGCCTAGCGATCGAGCGTCAAGAGGGATCACGTTGCATCAAGACACACAGACAGACAGACAGACAGATATCATAAGAGTGTTTTTTACCATGCTAATGAACATTAATTGATCAAGCAAGAACAAGGATGAACGGACGACAAAACACATGAGCTGAGCTGAACCACCATGTATACCTACCTGCTGTACGCCCGATCAGACGCAGCGCCCATGACGAGCTCGGTGACCCCATGGTCGTCAACCAACTGCACCAGACCCCTGGCGACATCGTCGCTCGCGATGATGATCTTGCTCGCATTCACCTACACAAGTTCGTCAGAAAATTCAGACGTCATTATATTAGCAGGCAAGCCGGGTGGGTAAAGAAAGATTCTTATCATCTGAACACGGCGGAACCTAGAGGCTGCTGCCTGGAAAGGCTGATGATACCGACATTGACAGGTTGGGCATTGATGCAGCGACCGCGACGATGATGACAGGAGAAAAAAGAAAACAAGATCTGGAAAGGGAGCAGGTTTTCAACCTTTTGACTTCGGCAAATTTCCAAGAGGTCGTCTAGGACTTTAGCGATCCTCTCTTCCTCCAGCTGTATGTACGCGGCCACCTCCTCCTCTGCAAGCTGGCTCACTGGGACCCACGCCCCCACTGCGCGCAGTAATATAATCCATGGGATCGGATGGGCCCAAATTAAACGATTATATATATTTTTTTCTTTTGATTTGAAAAAAAAAGCTGTTTAAGGTTTGTAAAGACACAACACAACCCAACACAACACAAGAATAATTAAGCGTAGACGACTGTAGATGCAGGAAAACAGTAGCAACTAATCTTGCATTGCATAACAGGCAGTAACGTACGTGAAGGGTAGCTAGGAGTTCAAATGGTTAGCTGAGAAAGACGAGTAGTTCATTATGAACAATACACATGTTGGTTGGCCATGCATGTCCAAGAAATAATGGAAGAAGAATGCCCCTCTGAAACTTTTTTTTTTGAATGAAATATGCCCCCTCTGAAACTCGAGGAGCCAATCAAACTGGCAACGGTGGTGCCCGGGGGCGGGGTGGAGGGCTTGCATTTGTTTAAGATCTTTTATTTTAAGGAGTATCGTGTCTGTCTGAGATCGTGATTTTATAATTACTCGAGAAATTAGACTATTTTTTTTTGCACTAAAAAAAAATCATAAACAGCCATCAGCAGCATACAAGTCGTCTTCAGTTTCCCGAAGGGGACAGCAATTTGAGTACTCGATCATATTCTTCTTCTTAATTAATAAGAGCGGCCTCGATCTACCATGTGTGTGAGATAGAGAGAGATGTGAAGAAAAATGAAAACGGCATGCAATGCAGGCAACAGAACCACCGAGCAGGGTAAAGAAAGAGCAAGCAATGGTAAGACCTGTAGGTAGTCAGTCAGTAGCTAGCTGCTACCTTCTAGTACCTTACTACGTAGGAATAAACGACAAGTAGAAATTAGAAGCAGAGAAGAGAGGAGGGGTAGCTGGAGAAAAATGCATTTTTTGGTTGCTATAGCATGTGTGTGTTTAATTAGAGAGAGAAACAGGGAAAGAAGGAAAGAAATTAAGCAGAGGCAGAGGAAGCTAGGGGCACGCACTGATGTTGATCCGGGAGGTAGGGCGACGCAGGTGCGCGAGCACGAGGCTTCTGCTGCTGCTCCGGCGAGTGGCGAGGGCGGCGAGCACCCAGCGCAGGTTGGCCTTCCATTGCTTCTGGCTCCCGGTCCCCACGGCGCAGTACACCGCCTGCTCCTCCTGATTCTTGTGGCGTCCTCCTCCTTCCGGCTGCTCGTTGCCGCCGTCGGGAGCAGCAGCCGCGGCCTCCATACGCACAGGCACAGGCACAGGCACAGGCACAGGCACAGGCAGAGACAGAGCAGGGTGTGTGTGTAGATAATAATAGTACTGTCGCCGGCGAGGCGGCCGCCGCCTCCGCTATGCATACAATTGATACCGTACCGTACCTTTGTTTGGATCGCTCGGAACCAAAACCAATCAGCGAGGCAGGGCCAGAGGAGGGAAGGAGAGACGGCGGCGGGAGTGGACCCGGGCGCTGACTCGCGGGCCGGATATTCCTGGTACCTTTTTGCCTCTGTGTACTGTATAGTCGTCGTACTACACTGGAACTGCTGACGTAGGCTAGCTTGCCGTTTACGCTCGCTGCCTGCCTGATCCCATTCTCATCAGCTGCTTCACACCTGATCTATGACATACGATGATTCTATGCTAGTAATGATGAAACGTCACTGATGGCTCGTTTGCTCGATCGATGGCCCTGGTTTATTTAGACAACAATCTTAGACATCAAATTAGAGTTGGATTGAGGACAGTAACCAAACACGTACGCCATAGTCGTTGAAGAGATCGAGCAAAAATGACTTGTAATTTAATTGGAACAAAAGAAGTAATATAATATTTATTTATTTACTAAGGAACTCATTTTTTGCTAGCTAGCTACTTGAGACTGGCCGGTTTAACTTACAAATCAAAATGACATGTATTATAATTTTCTAATATAATAATCGAATAAAGTGCTAAACCATGAGATACAATAGTTTTAATTTTCCCCTTGGGTTTCATGCAAGCTATATTATTCCTCCACCATCCTAAATTATTAGTTAATTGTAATTTGTTTTTGTTTTTAAGTTTATATAATCAAATTTATACAATAAAAATAATAACATTTATGATACAGAATAAGTATCATCAATCAGATTTTCTTTAATTATATTTTAATATAGTATATCTATTTGATTTGATGTTATATTTTGTTTATAATTATCTCTATAACTTTGATAAATAAAACCAAATACAGTAGAAAATACAGGGTTAGTTTGTTTACGTGTCTGCTCTGACGAAGCGTAACTCGCTGTTCCGTCGCTCCAACGGAACGGACGGTGACACGCAACGCAAGCACGCGGCGACTCACTCCGAGTCTCCGTCCCTCTTCCATTCCATTCGCTCAGATCCAAATCCGTTTCTCCATTCCCGCACCCGGATCAGTCAGTGAATTGAATCCCGCACCCGGCCGGATCAACCTCGCCCAAGGAAGCTCTTCACGACTTGCTTCCAGA